>VTPC01001556.1:84032-107836 GCA_011009095.1 Ignelater luminosus
TATGGTCCTGCTGAATGTCAAACTGTTGATGAGTCCATGGTGAAATTCAAAGTCCGATCGACGCACATAGGGGTATTTGTAATGAAAAATGGCCAAAATTACTTTTTGCTGTTAAATTACTTAAAATGCTTTCATCCACTTATGTTAAATATGATGTTTAATAAAAATGAAACTAGCTTTTTTATAATTAGACACATACAGTGTATCCGAAAAGTATGGAATACCATACAGTATATCTCAGCAAATATGCATTTTGTGAAAAAATGTTTCCTATAAAAGTTGTTTAGTGTTTAATTTTACAGTACAGGGCAATGCCAAATAACAATTTTTTAAAAAAACAAAAACGAAGGTATTCCTTTTTGTACTCATTTGATAGAAAATGCTTTTCTCTTTTAAATGATGTAAAACTTTGATACACTTGCATAAGTAAATTTTGATTAAAACGCAAACAATTGTTTGAAAGTTTATTTCAATATTCATCTGTTAGGAAATGAAAATTTTGTATAACTACACTCTACAGTTCATAGAAGATGTTCAGAGTGTGCACCATTGACAGCTTGGCAATACTAAAGTCGTCTTCTAAATTCGTTTATTGCATTCTGAATCGTTTCTGGTGTAATGGCTCTAATCTCTGCTCTTATACGGTCTTTTAAAGTTTCAATATCGTCCGGCATATCGACATAAATTTTACTTTTGAGATAGCCCCACAAAAGAAAATCAAGTGGACTTAAATCCGGCGAGCGAGCTGGCCATTCTACTGCACCTCTTCTGCCTATCCATCGATAAGGGAAAGCATTGTCAAGAAACTTTCGGACATTAATTCAGAATCTTGTTGTAACCAATTCTGTTATGGGATACATCTGGATCTAGTTCGTTAGGAAATAAAACAGCTAAAGCAGGAACTAAGTCAATGTCAACCCAGATAACGTTTGAGTGGCAACATTGCATATTTTACGATCTACCATTGCAAATAGCATGTTATGATTAACGTTAAAGTTACGGTCTTTTAAGGTGATTCTAAGGAATTAATTTTAGTTTTTACATAGTACTGAGTTTCTGTTTTTATTAAATCTGTTGACTCATTGGCAAATACGGTACGGATATGTCGACAATATCGCAGCGATAAAGGTGTGGGGTTTTGCCAGACCGTTTTTTTTTTTCTAATCTACATGTTAATCGCAATGGCACACATGAGCATTGGAAAACTGTTGACAAATTTTTGTTTAAATTGGGTTTGTTGTGATCCGTCACATCCCCATTTATACGTCAATGTTAAAGAACTGCGATCCTCTACACTTAACTTTGCAATAACTTCTTCTAGATGTAACAAAAGTTGCGAGGCAGTACGATTTAATAAGTCTTGCAAATCTATCTCTGTACATGTTTTGGTAATATGGTAAGACTCAGGATTTAGATAGCAATTTTTCTTTGTTCTTTGTAAGATTGTGCAGCATGGATAAGTCTTTTTATTATAGTGTCTCACAATTTCGTACTGTCTACATGTAAAGTTTGCCTCTACAGACATCGAAAGGGCTTGCAATGATGTCATTTGTGTTGTTCGAGTGTTACTCGAATAAACCTTTCTATATTTAGTTGCTCGTTTAGGAAATTAGTCATGTCTTGCACTACTTTAGAAGCGTCTGTTCTTTCCTCAGCTCTTAACTACAATTGAGCAGCATAAGTTAACTCTTCACTTCCTGTATTAGTACGAAGATGTTCAGTCTTACGCCTTTTGCTTCGTTCTCTTGATTTTTTAACTTTTTTGGACGTCCTAGTTCTTGTCGACTCCGTGCTATTTTAAAAGTGCATCGTAGCCAACTCTAACTTTCTTTTTCAAGAATAATTTTTTTATGTAATGCGAAAAACCCCATCTACGCTAAATTTTGGTTTTTAAACGAGACATCACATTCTTAAGCTCTCTCTTTTTTGCGTTTTGCCAAAAAACTTTCGGCTTATTCTAATTTGCCTCATTAGATTCTTGCATAGTATCAAAAAAAACGCTGGCAACTCATTACTTTAATATAATATAATAAAGTTGTATATTTAGCCATGCTATTTCTTTGTACATTCAATAATAAAATTATCCTTACAATTTACATATTAAAATTATTTTAAACCATAACTAACAATTAACATTAAATATAACAAGAAATATACCCTAACAATAAATAACAGTTAACATTATATCAAACTGGAAATACACAATAAAGCAGTAAATAACAAACAATATTAATTTATAAAAACATCATATAACACCAGTTAATTTATTTTGTATTTATTTAACTTACTTTTGAATGTATTTAAATTTGGGGAAGTTCTTATCTCATCTGGCAAATTATTAAATTGTTTAAGGCCTTCCGTAAAAATATTTTTACAGCTATTTCTCGTAGTAACAGTAATTGTCCTATATTTATCAATTCCGCGAGTGTAGTGTCCACGAACATCATTATTACATATTACGAAATCTTTAAGATATGTTGGGGCCATTCCATTTACTATTTTATACATAAGTATTAAAAGATTCTTCTTTATTTTTTTCACCGACAGGTATAAATGATAGTTGATCATGCATTAGTTTAATTGGCGTATATTTATTACATTGTAATATGACCCTCATAGCGCGATTCTGTAAAATCTGTAATTTCTTTATTTGCGACTCTCCCGATAATAGAAATACTGAACTACAATAGTCAAAATGCGGTTGTATTATAGTTTTATATATTAATGTTTTTGCCCAAACTGATAAATTCTTTCCTATTCTAGCTAAAATCGCAATTTTTTTCGCAATTTTTTTCATTGTAACTTCTACATGCCTACCAAATTTTAAATGCCGATCTATTAAAACTCCTAAATATTTTATTTCATGTACTAATTCTAATGTATCTCCTTCAATTTTAATTTCAATGGGTGTATCTTTAATTTTCTTAAGATTAGAGGTTGTAGCTATTACCATGCATTTGGTTTTTTTAGTATTTAATTTTAATCTATTTATAATTAACCACTTACTTAAATTTTCAAGATTTTGGTTGACTACATTAATCATTTTGGGAATATTATTGCCGCATGTTGTAATTAAGGTATCATCAGCAAACAAATTAATATTCATAATATTGTTATTATTACTCTTCAAAACGTTGTTTATATCATTTATGTATATAATAAATAGGAGCGGTCCTAGGACACTACCCTGCGGAACCCCCAGAAAGCACTCCCTCGGACTAGAAACAACATCGCCATACCTAACCACTTGAGTTCTGTTTGTCAAATAGTCTTTAAACCAGTCTAAAACTGTTCCTTTGATACCATACTGATATAACTTTTTTATTAACCTATCTCTATCAATTGTTTCGAAAGCTCTTTTTAGATCCAAGAAAATAGCTATAACGACGTTATTCCTATCCAGTTCATTTCTCTATTCTGTTAAGACAAGTTGCAGCGATGTTTCACAAGAATGTTGTGTTCTAAAACCTGACTGCCTATCCATAAGTAATCCATTGTCCTCGAAATACTCAATAATCTGTCGATGAAGAACAATTTCAAGAATTTTTTCACATGTGGGTAACATGTTAATTGGTCGGAATTCATTAGCATTTACAGTATTTTTTACTTTAGGTATAGGTACAATGGTACTCACTTTAAACAAATCAGGAAACCTACCAAATTGTAGTGAAGTATTGATTAAATTAAGTAATGGATATCCCAAAACATCGAAAGTATTTTTTTAAGAATTCAGCATTAATACAGGATACACTCGATTTATTTTTTAAATTTACAACAATTGCTTTTAACTCTTGCAAAGATATCGTTCTAAAGTTACATAACTCGCTAGTTGTTGGACAAAGATAATTAGTGTCTTCTTTTGAAGTTATTTGGGGAATACTTTTCGCAATTTCAGTTAGAGTTTCAATAAAAAATTGATTAAACGCATCAGCTAGGTTGTTTGCGATATTGATATTGCCGTCAAATTTAATATTGGTTGGTAGGTATTCTGGTTTGCCCTTAGTTATTTTTTTAATTACATCCCACATTTTCTTAGAGTTATTCTTACAACTATCAATTCTCTTTTCTAAATCCTGCTTTTTGGCTGTTTTTATTAATTTAATAACTTCATTTCTATGTTTTTTATATACATTCCAATTATTTATGTTTTTTGAAGTTTTGAATGCTTTATATGCCAGATCATGTCTTTTGTAGTATTATACCAACTGTAAATATTATTTCTCTTTTTAACCGTTTTACTTGGTGCTACACTATCTAAAATTTCATTTATATTTGATTGAAACTTCTCTGTAACGTAATTAATATTTACACTACTATATATCCATTCTTTCTTTATTAAATGCTCACAAATTATATCAAAATCTTCTTTTTTAATTTTGCGCGTCGTAATATACCGTGTTTTGTTTTCAACATAAACAGGCTTTTTCCATTTAATTTTAACAATATCATGATCTGTGATTTTAGGCATATAAAGCACTTCTGCTTCTATTAAATTATTATCATTAGTAATTACTAAATCTATTAATGTAGCGCTAGTATTAGTAGTTCTTGTAGGTTCCGTAACAATCTGTTTCATTCCAAAATTCTGTATTATCTCTCTTAACCTTATTGAATAAGTATAATCATTTAACACATTAATATTAAAGTCCCCTATAAAAAAAATAGCTAACCCTGTTGTAATTAATTCCTCGCACAGATTTTCAAAATTATCTAAGAATTCACAGTCACTTGCTGTGGGTGAGTGATAGGTAGACACTAAGAACATTTTATTTTTTGATACAGTTAACATTATAGTTGAAAACCAAAAGTTACTTTCTTTTATCTAGTTCTTCAATGATCCTACTTTTACATCCTTTCGAATATACGTTACTACTCCCCCTGTATTCCTACTTTTTGAATTACACCTTATACTGTTATATCCACTAATTGCTATTTCAACGTCTTCAATTTCGTCTGTTACGCGTGCTTCTGATAAACTAACAATAAGCGGCTTAAAGTTTTTAAAATTAGCGTTTCAATGTCATTTTTATATTTTAATAGACTACGTATATTAACATAAATAATACAGTCACTGTTATGTTTATTCGCGTTGCATGAATTTTTTTTCATAAAAAAGGGTTTTCTTTATTTGTCAATTTTGGTAATACCGGATAAATTCTAGAATTGTTATTTATCACCTCAGCACTATCTTCATGTGTTTGTGGAGTACACACCTTCAACGCTGCGTCTCGATCTGTAGCTTTGGATTTTTCAGTTTTTTCATTTCCATTTATCACCGTTTCGTCTTTCATTATGTTGATTGGAACAATTTTTATTAAATTCCCATAATTAACGAACTCCTTACATATTAAATTTTCACCTGTCTGCAACTTAATACTAGTAGTAATATTATTCGCAATGCTTTTACACAAATTATACTTGCCAAATTTACTTAGATGCAAACCATGCGCTGTGTACGATTTTGTTGTTAATAAGGAATTTGAATCCAGAAAGTTAACTTCATTGTAACTTTCTTGGCTGGCTTCAAACAATTTGCTATTTATATCGTATATCAACTGATTCAATACTTTTCGCCCCTGCCAGTAAGGAACAGATAAACAAATTACGTTTGTATTTTTTAACTCATTAAACACTTTCAGAATCTCTTCATATTTAATTCGTTTGCCATTCCTAGCGTTTTGTATTCCTCTCCAGATAATAACAAAATCCTTTTTATCAAACGTGCTACATAGTTCACCTACGTTTTCCACCACTTTATCAAAAGTTGCATTCGGCTTAAAAACATATTTTACTGAAACATTATCATTTTCTAATAAATTGTCTAGCATTCTTGCACAATTACGTCCATGGCTATCTGCTACCATTAACACATTCGATTTTAAATTATTTATCGGTTTAACACATTCTTCGTTCACATTTACTTTTTCTATTTCTTGAATATTCTTAATCTGCGGTGATATGTTTGTCACATTTCTATTTTCATTTTTGTCTGACCGGCTTTTCTTTGTATATTCTGAATTCTCTTCCTTATCTTTACTTTTTTTAACTGTTTCTTTACTTTTTTTAGCTGCTTTTACTTGCTGTCGCTGTTGTTGTAATCTATTTATTAATTTTTTTTTTAATTGAACCACCATCTTTTCTAATATTTTAACCTTTTTTTCTATCTGTTGTATTTTATTTTGATAACTGTTAACATATTTACGTGCAATATTTTTACGTTGCTTTTTAACTTGTTCTTCTGATATCTCTACTCCATTATCTTCATTCACAAAACTAGAATTTAAAGCTCGTCGTAGTTTATTTACTAATTCACTTTTATTGCCAGTCTTATCTATATTTCTCTTTTCCAATTCTGATTTTAATTCCTTCACTTTCATTACTGATATTTTTTTGCGTTCTTCCATTATCAAAACTATTTCTAAATATTTATTAATTCATAAATTTATTTAATTGATTTCAAAGAAATAGTACAGTATGATAAAACAAACACATAACACAGAGCAAATGAAAAATACGTCTTACTGCGGCAAAGGTTAGCACACGTTTCCTGAAGGTCTTAGAATAAATAAAGAACCAACAAAATGATACAGATCGAAATTAACGGTTTTGGGGGTTGATTTATATTAAAGCTAATAACGCAGTGATTTGGATCAAGTTGGAAGTAATTTTAATGTTGAGTGAAATTACAATGTCTGGTCTTTATTGTAAAACAAAAAACAACACCGGAAAATCGGATACTTTCAGTAGAGTTAGCGTTGTGCTGTTGTCAAATTCGTGAAATTTGTCACTTCTAACCTATAATTCAATTTACAGTTCGTACCCAAGCTAACCAGTTCTGTTTACATAGCGCTTTGAAAAAAGTAATTTTGTGAAAAAATGGAACTCTCGCCTGAACAATTTTTGTAATATATTTATTCCAATAGTTAAAAATAAACAATGAATTTTATTGAAATATTTCTTGACGGTACCAATACGTCCCGTATTATTAGGAAGTAAGCGAAACCCTTTCAAAAACTGGAAATGTGTTTTCTGTGTTCATCGACCTCTGAAACTACGTAAATTAATACAAAGATTTCTAATGTTCCAGTTTAAGACATTCTTAGGCAATAAAGACTTACATAAGATCATTATTTATAATGAAAAACAATGACAACAATTATGTTAATATTTTCTTCATGAATACCTACCAAAGATATTACAATTACAATTCATCCTTGAAAAGAACGCTCTAACAAATTGTGAATCAATCTTTAGCATGACATTTAACTAAATTTTATTTTTTTACCTTCTGAAAAAAGTTTTTTGTGGAATCTACGAAAAATTAAATAAAAGAATGTAAATAGCACAAAATAAAACCGATTTTTGTGTGCTTTGGAAAAAAGTTATTTTTTTCCTAATGAACACGTTACCGCTATTACCACCCGTTGCTGCAGGAAATACAGCTTGAATCACAAAACACTTTCATTCTTTTTAAAGCTCTATTTTTTACGCTGCTTTTTAAGCTTTAGAGATAGACGAAACGAAAAGCCTCGCACACAGGATTTTTTTTCTTCCAATAAAACGCGTATAAACGTCGGACAATGTAACGTGTGTGTAGCGTACAATCCTCACTAAAGTTAACAATGAACAAATCCTATTCATGGTAAAAATCTAGGTTGCAATAATTTAAAGCTTTGTGAATCTTGTGCTTTTATTTTTGTGGAAGCACAAATTTGCCCTCTTTTTTTAAATAAATCTTCCTCAATTCTCTTTTAACAAGAAGATTATGTCTTAAAACTAATTATTACAGTCTTCAAATTGCTTGTAATTTTTAACACCCACACAAAAGACAAAATTTATATGATAATTAATCCTTTCAGGAAGATTAGACGTTATTAAAGCGTAGAGTAATCTTGCTAAAATATCAAAGAAAATATTTAATTATTTGTGTATCGTCCGAGATAATTCATTAAATCAATGATTTTTTGCCATGTAAATATTTGCTTACTAAAGTAAAAATTTGTTTGAAATACTGAAAAAGAAAATTTAGTCAAATTTTCCCCTTAGATCCTATTTAATAATAATCTACCGGCAAAATTAAATTTCTGCGTTATCTAGGTTGTTACGGAAAATGAAATAGAATCTTTGTATGAAGACGCAATCTCGAAATATATTCAAGTGAATTCAATACATTCCCGGAAAGCAATGCACACATTTATGCGACACACACCATATTCAAGCTTTGAAGTTAGTGTTGATTATGATGAATACATCACGGAGATGTTCTACAATAGAACCGCTTTTAATTATAATTTATAACCTAATGAGATTCAAGGCATTAAGAAACAAAAAGTAAAAAAACTTTTTTAAACTACTTTAAAATTTAAAAATTCAGCTATGATGACGTCATATTCTCCTCCAATTCGGTCTTAATGAATTATTTATTAAACCCCCTTGATTACAACTAAATTTAAATATAAATTTAAAAATCCAACTTTTTCTAATTTAATAAGTTATTAAAGCAATATAAACAATAATAATAATAATAAGCAATAACAACCAGAAATACGTACGTGTTAGAATTTTATTTCCTCCTAGAGAAACAAACAAAATAAATGTAACATGCAATTGTCACCACGAATAATGTTATAAACAATTTCACACAATAAAGTTGTATCAAGTTCACAAACGATTTTCAAAATGCTCCAAGCGTCGCGGACCGTCTCACCGCTACTACTGACTCCATACAGCGTCCCGGCGCTTCCCCCACATTTTACATGATCAGTATCTCAAGGGAAGAGTCAGATTGTGTTCGAATTGCATGCATATTCTCCACATTCTAATTATTAATTTATTTTGACATTTCTGTTAAAAAGGTTTGTTTTTCATTAATTATTCGGAATGTAGTAGATGTAAACAATAAATGAAGGTTGAGATTACCATAGAGACAACCCTGTTTTATCCTAGAATGCAAATTTTCGTTCTGTTTTTGTTTTCCTGTCGCTTTTAGTTATGGAATTAATAATGGGGATTTTCCTTACATTCCTGATTGATTATAATATGTACCTGCGTGAAAATAAGTTTCAAAGAATAATTTGGTAAACAACAAAAGTGAATTAGTTAAGGAATATTTTGTTTACTCCTGTCGAAGGTAACCTCGAATATAAAATTTCAACTTTTAAAAACTTTAAACTTTCTTATCAATTCATCAGCTAAATTAGGTTGGAGAAATCTAGTTTTTTCTTTCTGAACTAAGTTATAACACAGTAAGAAAGATGGTAGGTTTCTTAAATTGATTTGTATTGAACTCTTATTATCACAGACTAAACTATGGAGTGTCTCAAGGGATTACTGTAAGTTCTCTCACATTTCTCATCTGCACGTTATTATTGAGCAGAACAAAGTTTGCTGTAGTTACATTGTTTTGTTAGTTTATTCTGTTTTAGACACCCCTTTTCTGTTTGTTTTTCACTTGTTTATACAATTATTTTACTAAAACTTCCAGAATCTTTTTTGTCAATCACTTTGTATTCATTTGTTTTGATAACAAATAATAGCAGTACTCTGTTATGTAACCTTAACTTTGTATGCAGTGTATCCCTATAAAACCGGAACATACTTTATCCTACAAAGAATTTGGTTTTTAAATAAATAAATAAATTGTTTTGCAATCGGTTTTTGGATATCATCAATCTTTTCTTTGAGATTTTTAAATTTCAAAAACTCAACTAAATATGTACTTCCTGAAACAACAAACAAAGAATTAGCTTCTGATTTTTTAATAAATGAATCAGATTAGATGTGGTCACACACTCACTGTATCTGCTGACTCAGCATTCAGGTGACACACAAGTGTCCATTTTGCTGACTAGCATGCAACTACCTGTGTAGTACCTGCCTTCTAAAAGCTACAGCTACAACTGTGAATTTTTTTATTATTGTAGTCAGACTTTGCTTTAATTTTTAAATTTGCTTTTTTAACAGGATCCCAATATTCTAAGAATTTGAAATTTTTCTTTTACTTTACTCATAAAAGTCGAAATTAGGGCAGGAAGACAATTAACTGGTTAATGAAAGACGCAATCTGACCCATTTGCCTTTTTTAAAAGGTGAATGAAAGGTCAAGACCAATTCCGGGCTCCTGGAGATGATTATTAGAAGACGCCCATGCTTCCAATGCTTTTCTTTATTATCAATCATACACAAAATTCTAGGGGGACTACGCAGAAAACAACACTCCTCTCTGCCATTTCTACGTTTTCCAAACAAAAGCGTGCCCGCTTTACTCTCTGAACCGGTCCTCTTTTTTTAACCCTCGTGGAGTAGAAACGGAAACGGTCGCCTACAGCGACCATCTATCAAAGTCAGTTTTATCTCTCAAAACGAGCCGGTTTTGCTAAATACGAACAAAAACGCGGCAGCTTTAGTCGCTAAACCGATCCTCTATTTTTAAACCTTCTTGGAGTAGAAACGGAAGCGGCCGCTTGCGGCGACCACCGATCAAAGTCACTTTTGTCTCACAAAACCAGTCAGTTTGGGCTCTCCATTAGCCACCATATTGAAAAAGCTAAATACGAACAAAAACGCGCCGGCTTTAGTCGCTAAACCGATCCTCTATTTTTAAACCTTCTTGGAGTAGAAACGGAAGCGGCCGCTTGCGGCGACCACCGATCAAAGTCACTTTTGTCTCACAAAACCAGTCAGTTTGGGCTCTCCATTAGCCACCATATTGAAAAAACTAAGTACGAACAAAAACGCGCCGGCTTTAGTCGCTAAGCCGCTCCTCTTTTTTTAACCCTCGTGGAGTAGAAACGGAAACGGTCACCTACAGCGACCATCTATCAAGTCAGTTTTATCTCTCAAAACAAGTCGGGTTTTGCTCTCTATTAACCATCGTGTTAAATAAGCTAAATACAAGCAAAAACGCTCCGACTTTAATTGCTAATCCGTTCCTCTTTTTCTAGCCTTCTTGGAGTAGAAACGGAAGCGACCGCCTAAGGTGACTACCGATCAAACTCATAAATGAGTCGGCCTGCGCTCTCTATTAGACAGCATGTTAAAAAAGCTAAATACGAACAAAAACGCGCTGACTTTAGCTACTAAGCCGCTCCTCTTTTTTTAATCTTCTTGGAGTAGAAACGGAAGCTGCCGCCTGCGGCGAACACTGATCAAAGTCACTTTTGTCTCACAAAACGAGTCGGGCTGCGCTCTCCATTAACCACCATGTTAAAAAAGCTAAATACGAACAAAAACGCTCTGGATTTAGTCGTTAAGCCGCTCCTCTTTTTTTAACCCTCTTGAAGTAGAAACGTAAGCGACCGCCTGCAGCGACCACTAATCAAAGTTACTTTTCTCTTCCAAAACGAGTCGGGTTGCGCTCTCCGTTAAGACCATGTTAAAAAAGCTAAATACAAATACGTATCATTGTGCGCATCTGAACAGACCACTTTCGGTAGTCGAGAGACGGGCTTTAAAAAAAGTAAATACGAACGCCTGTCAGGCTACTCCTTTCACTCATCTTCTACAAAAAGTTAGAAACGAATACGAAATAAGAAGATGCAACAATCCGAGTTTGCTACGTACAAGCACGCGTAGAGGTGCACATCTGAACACGCCACCTTTAGTGTCACAAGGTTGGAAAGCGTCCTCCATTAACCTTTTTAAAAAAGCTAAAAACAGGTACGCGTCGGGCTGCATCGCTCGACACTTGTTTTATAAGGGATGGGAGAATCCAAAGATCAAAGTTTGATACATATAAACAGGCGTAGAGGTGCACATCTGAACGGGTCATCTTAAGTGTCCCAAGGTTGGAATGCGTCCTCCATTAACCTTTTTTTTTTAAAAAAAAGCTAAAAACAGATACGCGTCGGGCTGCATCGTTCGACACTTGTTTCATAAGGGATGGGAGAATCCAAAAATCTGAGTTTGCTACATGTAAACACGCGTAGAGATGCACATCTGAACGGGTCACCTTAAGTGTCCCAAGGTTGAGCTGCGTCCTCCAGTAACTCTTAAAGAAAGTTAAGAACAAATAAGCGCTGGGTTGTGCTTTTGTCTCTTACGAGTTCACAGAATGCAAATACCTATCCCAAAATTGCGCTGCGTACTCTATTAACTTTCTTCAAAAAACTAGAAACAAATAGGGGTCGGGTTGCATTCTCTCATGCTTGTTCATATGGAACGATAAACTGTAGCAATCTGGGCTTGCTGCATAAGAACACGCGTGGAAGTGTGCATCTCAGCGAGCCGCCTTTGGTGTCCCACGGTTGGGCTTCACCTTCCATTAAACGTCTTAAGGCAAATAAGTTCAAACACAGATCGCGCTGTACCGTTCATTAACTTTCTTCAGACAAATACAAACGAATACAAGTTGAGCTGCACCTGTCTCATATAAAATGAGAAAATGTCAGAACCTGTTTTTGTGACATACGAACGCACGTAAAGATGTACATCTATGCGGGCCACCACCGGTGGGCGAAGATCGGACTTTGTCCCCCACAACCACCTTAAATCCAGTAAGTATGAACACAGGTGGGGCTGCACTTTTTATTACCTTTCTTCAAAAAGGGAGAAACAAATACGAAACTGGCTGCGTCCTTCCTCGTTTGTCTTATGAGGAATGACAGAATGCAAAAGTCTAAGTTTACTGCATCTTAGAGACTCACCTCTGGTGTCCCAAGGTCGGGCTTCGCCCTCCATTAACCTTAGAAAAAGTAAGTATAAACGCACCTGCGGGTTGCGCCTTTTATTAACCTCCTACCAAGAGCTAGAAACGATTACGAGTCAATCTGAGCCCACCCACGCCTGTCTCATACAAGATGACAAAATGCATAAACCTTAGATTGCTACACGCGTAGAGATGTATATCTCAGAGAGCAACCTCTGGTGTCTTTTAGGTTGGGCTTCGCCCTTTCTTATCCTAATAACAAAATAAGTACAAACACAGGGTGGGCTGCGCCTTTCATTAACCATCTTCTGAGAACTAGAAACGAATATGAGTGGAGCTAGGCACAACTATGCTTGTCTTATACGAAACGAGAAAATGTAAAAACCTGTGTTTGCTACATACAAACATACGTAGAGGTGTACATTTCCGTGGGTCACGTCCGGTGTGTCAAGGTCGGACTTTCTCCTTCATTAACCATCTTCAAAAAGCTAAAAATGAATACGGGTCATGCCGGGCCTCCCCTTGCTTGTCTAATACGAAATAACAGAATGCAGAAACTTGTGTTTGCTGCATCTTAGCAAGTCACCTCTGGTGTCCCAAGGTTGGACTTCGCCCTTCATTAACCTTACAAAAAGTAAGTACAAACACGAGGCGGGCTGCGGTCTTCATTAACCTCCTTCCGAGAGCTAGAAACGAATATGAATCGAGCTGGGCCTACTCACGCTTGTCTCATACGAAATGAGAAAATGAAAACACCTCCTGTGTGTCAGGGTCGGGTTTCGCTCTCTATTAACTTACTTAAGATAATTAAGTACAAACACAGGTCGAGCTTTGCCCTCTATTAGCTTTCTTGGTAAAGCTGCAACATCTGACGTTTGCCTCATACGGAATGCTAGAATGAAAAAGTCTGAGTTTATTACATACCAACACGGATAAAAATGTACATCTCAGTAAACTAGCTCCGAGTGCAAAAGTCCTCCTTAAGAAAAATAAATAAGAATTGTGGTAGAACTGTACCCTTAATTAACCCTCTTGATAGAACAAGGAACGAATACTTGTCGGGCTACACCATTTGACGTTTGTCGTATACAGGATGACAGAATGCAAAAACCTGTATTTGCTACATACAACAACGCACAGAAATGTGCATCTCAGCCAGCCAGCTCTAGTGTCTCAAGGTCAAACTTTGCCCTCCATTAAAGTTAAGAAAAGTAAGTACAAACGCAGGTAACGTTGCACCCTTTATTAATCTTCTTCAAAAAGTTAGATTTAAATACGGGTTGGGCTGAGCCTTCCCACGCTTGTCTCATACGGGATGAAAAGATGTAAAACACCTGTGTTTGCTACATTCAAACATCTCAGAGAGCCGGCTCTGGTGTACCAAGGTCAGGCTTCGCCCTCCATTAAACTTAAGAAAAGTAAGTATAAATGCAGGTGCGGTTGCACCCCTTAACGACCTTCTTCAAGAAGCTAGAATTCAATACGGATTGGGTTCCAACAAAACCCCTAGAGCATGCATACTTGTAAATAAGGGAATGAAAGTATTGCTGCTAACAGATCTTTGTTCTAAAAACTTGGCAGCTGCCACAATTGAAACAATAAATGAAAGAGGGTTGATCGAATCGCTAGATCCCATATGAAGAACAGGATCCTTCACCATGTGATCTGGGAAAGTACTAACATCTACAAAAATGTTGAGTCTCTTTTTAAATTTATTATGGCAAATAATTTAGGAACGGTAAACATTAGTAACACACTAACTACATATATTAGCGGCTTTATTGCAAACTGAATAGTGTCTAATGAAAAAAGTTGTTCAGATCATAGACACATCAACTTTGATAAAATCAAACATCAGAAAGAAGAAACAGTACATCGCAACCCTAAAAAACAGAATAGGAATTCTTCAAGACAAACCTAAACCAGAGTTTGGTACAAAAACTATTACTAGGACAAAAACGATAGAAATGTGAGATAAGTATAGGGAAGTACAACAAAGCCACGGAAAAGGTAAAAGCGACACCTGGATGAGGCAATGTGAGAAGGTATACAGCTACAACTTTAGTGCCGGGTTGCAGAAAACAGAATTAAATCAAGTGGTCAAGTTAATTGAATAACTTTGAAGGCAAACTCCTAAAAACCACAGATTTCCTGCACTGCGCAAGTCCCTAAGGCAGATAAATCTAGTATCTGTCGTGCTTAAAACGCCGGAAAAACTACTAAAGAGTTACATTAGAGGTAGTGCGTTGGTTGAAAGACCGAGACTGCCTTGTACCAGGTGGTTGTTGCAGACAGATCAAGTCCATGCTCAAAAGCAAGATAACACACTCAACCTTAATGGGATACAATTTACAGCCAGATGCCCGCAAGGGGAATTTTTATCTCCTCTACTGTGAAACCTGGTTTTTGAAAGACTGCTATGGGAGTTATGGTGATAATATAACTATTATAGTAAAGAGCAGAGTTGCAACTATGATCAGAAAAAAAAATGAAAATGGCCTTGAAACTTACTGCAACTTTACCTAAAACCAACATATTACCAGACTAGCAATTTGAAGTATATAAAAACCTGAAGACTCAGACCTAGTGTAGTATATTTGCTGTACACTAGGGTGATCAGACCAGCGATAACATGTACAGCCTTGGTGTGATGACCCAAAACGCTGCAAACAAACAAGATTCAAAGATTGGTCTATTTGGAAGAATAAGAGAGGCTATGAAAACAACTCCCACAGTTACAATAGAAATTCTGCTGGATTCTCTTCCGCTAGATCTTGTGATACAAGAACTCCAGAATGCATGAAACCTGAGAGCTATAGACCTAATCTAGAAAAGGTTAGACATGAGATCAAACTACGCTAAACCAACAACACACTTGGATTGAATTTTCAAGTAATTATTAACAGACAAATCTAGAACAATACTGAACAAATGCCATCTGATGGACTGATCTGGTCTACAAGGGATTCAAAATCTTGACAGACACGAAAGCATGAAACCGAAGATGGAGCTTTGGTTCCCCCTAGGTAAATATACCACAATTCTCAGGCAGAATGCTTAATGTTATTGTAACATGACATAGCAGAAAAGTGACGTAAATTATTTAGAGACTTAGCACTGTGATTTTTTGTATTCCAGACCAGCAATGCCGTTAAGAAGTAGAAAGTCCTAATCCACGACACCTGTTGGATATACAGAAACGTCAGCTCTTGCTGGTTTGCTCAACGTGGTTGTCTTTGTTCTTCGCGGCGGCGATGAAACCGGCAGGTCAGAACCTCATGAACGGTGTCACGAGTCAAATCCAACTGTTTCCCGATCATCTTGACTATCCAGCGACAATCAGAACGCACAAGATCTCGCATTCTGGCAATATTTTTGTCAGTTCTTGCAATTACAGGCCTTTCGCTGCAAAACAAAAAACAAAAGAAAGCAACAAACTGCAGAACACAGCGCAATAAACAAGAAAAGGCAGCAAGCCAGTAAATGGCAAATCCAAAGAAAATCCAAAAAAGACAAGAGAGAAACAATAATAATAAAGACGAAAGAAAATGAAGAATTAGAATTAGAATTAGGAAAGACATAGATATAGATAAAGTGGGAGTCGGGATCAATAGTGTGCAGAAGACGAAGGAAAGGCGCATAAAAGTGAACATAAACACAGGCAGAAAAGACGACGAGAAGGACTTGAAAAAAGAAGTCCAAAGGAAACTAAAGAACAAGGTAGAAGTGGAACTAGTTAAAAAAAAAGAAGGAATAGAGTCGTCATGGACATGGACGAGATCGCAACTGAACAAGAACCCCGTGAGGCTGAAGAAGGGTTTAGCAGACTCAACGATGGAAAAAGGAAACTTAACCATAAAAATGTCTGAAAGAATCAGCAAAATGGGAAAGAGATGCGCAAACATTCAACTCCCGATAGAATGTGCAAACAAACTTTTGGCAGCAAGAATACCAACAGTGGGATGGGACAAATGCAGAATAGTGGAGCAGATAACACCAATAAAGTGCTATAGATGCCAATTATACGGGCACCATGCCGAGCAATGCAAAACCCAAGAAAAGGTGGAAATCGATGGCAAGTGCATGAAATGTTGGCTAACCAGTGCCCAATCAAGGCACATTGTTTGGCGTGTTAAGTGATGGGGCACTCAGCAAATAGCATGACGTGCCCAGTCTACAAGAAACTTCTGAACGAACTAAGAAGGAGTAGGGGCAGCCGAGTTTCGGAACCCATAGAAGGTAAACAGTAACTGAAATGAAAAACCTACAGGTAAACGTAGATAGGGGAAGGGCAGCATGGGAGATGCTCCACAAAAATGCCCAGGAAAACCGGGTGAACATAATCATAACTGCAGAGCCAAATAAAAAGGAGATAAATGGAGGACGATGGCTTAGGAACACAAAAGTAGGTGCAGTAATCAAGATCCTAAACAAAAACATAGAAGTCCTTAACTACAACGAACAACAAAAAGGTTTTGTTTGGGTAGAACTCAAAGAGGCAATGATATATGCATGCTGTATCTCACCGAATTCGACCAGAGAAGTTTAAATGCCAAAGATGGAGACCTCAAAAAGATCAATTAGAAACCAAAATAGGGAAGCCAATTACAACAGAAAACATACTGACCTTGATGTTGGAAAAGGAAGAAACGTGAAAAGCAATTGAGAAGTATATCACAAGCGTGATTAAGGAAAAAGGGAGGGAACAAAAAGAATGAGCGATTATGTGAAATAGAGCATAACCTACCATACCGAAGAAATACCGCGGTGATCCCGCGGCAGCGTGGCAGGGGCTGAGAAAAAGGAGGAGTTTTAGTGAGTAGGTCTTCTCATGATAGAAGGAGTCCCACACTACCTTGCCGCTCAGCCAAGAGCAAAGTTGGGGTGTGCATGAGCATTTCTCCTCCCCGCAAACAAATAAAAAAGCAAAAAAGAAAAGGCCTTCCGCTGCGAGGTTTATTTTCAATCTATTTTCTTCTTTTTGAAAATGCCTTAGACCACCTGAAAGCTTGAGCCTTTGACAAAACATTGTCTTCATAAACCTGCTGACGCTTTGCAAAACTTTCTGTCCCACTGTGACCAAGTCTGAAGCAATACCTGATAGCATGACGTTACTCGAAATTGATATCACTCGTTTTCAGAACGCAATAAATAAAACAGTTTACGAAAGAAATTCCTACGGACAACCAAATGACTCGACGGAATTCAAACTCGTACTCGTAGAGCATCCCATGTTAACCCACCTTCCCTCTAAACCGGTAGTCTCCAGTGTTGCTACATCAAAAGCTACATTGCCAGTCTCGTTGGTTTATTTACACACCTCGTATACCGGTCACTGCTGCTCTATATAGGAAATAATTATGGTTTGCCTTCACTATTTGCCTTAAATTTCTTTTTTGCTGTACGGCGAGCTATAATATTTCAGTAACTAACTGGATTTGTCTTCGGTTTTAAGCTAGCTAGTTGGTAGACATTTTGAACTAACTTTTTGATAGTAACAAGAATTTAATTTCTTATCTTATCTTATGTACAAAAATTTGCATCTTCTTAACAATCGTTTTTATTTTGTTTTCTAAAGACTTAGAGCTGTGCTATGCTTCCTATTTCTTATACTGCAGTAGATGCTTTGAGATTGTTATTATTTTATGTTATATCATTGCATGCGGTCAACTAAGTGTTCCCTAATTGTTTGTGTGATGATTGGATATTCCGTATTGATTAGAGTTGCTTATTAGTTATATTTGAACTATCATAAAGAATTTTTTTAGTGAATTTTACTTTGAGGCACATATCCCAAACATAAATAAAGAAAATTCAAAGGAAGATAATAAAAAACATTACTTTTTACGACTTGCTATCGTTTTTCCATAAAATGTTTGTTTCTAATTTGTTCTTTAAAAGTAGAACTACTCTCAAAAAATACAACATTGAATTATTTACTAGCCATATATTTTCGATAGAGATTGAGATCTTTCTTAGCGACAATACAAAATGGAAAGTTACATAAATTATTAAAATTATTTTTTAAAAAAGCAGGTAAAGAGATTTCTACGTACATGTATTGCAGTCACATTCACATGATAATAGGACACCTTAATTGTAATTTTTACAATTTAAAATTTAAATAGTTAAAAGGCAATTTGACGGTACGCGACGTTACATTGATTTCACAGCATTTCGGTTTGTAGGTTTGTTTAATGAAATTGAAGCCGTTACGGTTTTCTTAATTTTTTTCTCTTGAATGGCCAAAGGAATGACTCTAAGATTTTTTCGTCTCCTTTCTATCAACTAAGTTAGTACCTACAATGTACGCTGTAACCCCAAATAGAAATTACAGGAACGAGAAGCGAGAATTTTTTCCGAAACTACTCGCCTTCTGTAACATGTTCTTGTGAAACTAACTTTTTGCTTTCTTAAAAACAAATAGCTTGAAAGGCTTTGTTATACGGTGCGCTAAAATTCCAGTGCTACCTGATTTAGGATATAAGTTATATTCAAATTACGTAAATTTATAGAAAAGTATCTTTCAAGCTTTTTTAACGAAACATTTTGGTTTATAATTTATTAGTACAAAAAAACTGTACTTTATCGTTCTTTACTTATTACAAACAACTATTAGTACGACTAAACATATGGGATTTAATTTATGCGTTTTCCGATAACAAATTATCAAGTAGTATTCACGTTCAACTTGAATAAAATGCGAACTATACAAAAATTAATTTTCTCACTAGAAACTGTCAAATTAATGTCCAGTTAACAGTTGCTTTTAAAAACACAACTGTCTATTATTAACTCATATTAATCAAATTTTCACTTATTCAGGAAAACTCAACAGATGGAGGCCAAACCCAAATGTAAAATTTTAATAATTGCCACAATAACCATATTCTGGAAATTATTTTAGATTTTTCTAATTACTTCCAAATAATAATTCCCTAACTATCAAATTAAATTATTTCACTATCAATTATTGATTTAATAAAGAAATCTCAATTTTACTTGATAAATTCACAAAGATTTTTCCCACGAACTTTAAAGTGCCGCTCAAGACTACTGCTGATCCCGATAAAAAGATTTCTTTTTGTCAAAAGTGGCCAAACTCCTCGGGCAAATTGTTTTTAAAGTGTCGGTTATCATTTCGAAAACCCATGTCTAGCAATTAACGACTAATTATTACTATAGAATTCTTTTAGATTCGTTTTGATATGTTTTGGGAAAATACACGAAAATAGTATAAAAGCTCCATAGTGTTAGCTTCTTCATAAATGAAAATATTTAAAACTATAAGTCAGTATGTGACGTGTGACAATTTTATGCATTATAAGAGTTAATAAGTTAAGGAGTCTAGAAATTCATAGAAATCTAACAGGTTAAGAGGTAAGAAAAAAACAAAAAAAAGACTTCTGAATTTTAGAAATGACGGAGTTGTTGTTTTCGTTGATAGATGGTAGGCGATGCTTCACCAAGTACAGTCCAATATGAAACACTTTATAAAATAGTCCATGACATTAAAAATAAAAAAAGTCACAAAAATTTAATTTGCTATAAGCTCAACAGTTACGAAGTTTCAAGATGTATATAAAAAATGTTCCAGAAGGTCAAAAAAATCAATAGTTGAATGGATAAAAAAGTATTTTGCAAAACGTTCATTTCAAAACTATTAAAGTACAAAAGTAAAGGCGACCAATCTCGATTGAGCCCCAGCTTTCGATAAGCAAAGCTGCTTTTTAAATAAGTTAGAAGCCTTTGAAGCTAAGATTTTCATTTTCGTTTTTCTATGTTTCAAATACTGCTGCTGCGATTTTGTTCAAATTTGGTATTGCAGCTGAATCTTTACCCTTTTGAAACGAGGTGACAATTTTCCTACTTGATTTGTTTTTAGTTAGACAATAGAAATAGAACAACAACAAAAAAAGGCACCACATTCTTTGACGTATCAATTGACAACCTCGAAATCGAGACGGTAGTGCTTTGCGTATTTTATTTTCTTTCGGCGTTGTCAAGTTTGTTTCTGATGTAATCTAAGCCATACGTAAAGTTATCAGATAATAGAATCATTCCAAAAGAGTGAAAATTGAATTATACTTAAGTTTCAACTCATTGTAGTACAGTCAAACAAGGGTTTTCCCAAAAAAGTTCACAAAAGTTTTGATGGATCCGCTGATGTATGAAATATAATTATGCCCCTCTTTTTTGGTGAGCTCGAGTGGGTAGAAGGCAAAATCTATCAATTTTCTATCCGGTTTTCAGTTTTTTTATAAATATTTCGGAAAATATTGATTTTAGCAATCCTAGATAATCGAGTTTGACATTTGAGGTGTTTTAAGAATTGGTGCAAGAGAAGATCCTAGTTTACTCGCTACCCTTTAAACGTGATTTATGTATAGCCGTAACCATGAAACACGATTTTCTAGAAAGATATGGAAAGCAATGTGAAATATCACTTGATAAAAAAACTAGATGATTTTCTCGGCGAAACAAGACAGTAACATCCTAATTTGTTGTATCTAAAGAAGGGAAACAGTAAAATATTTCACAAAACCAATTACCAATACATTCAGAGAAAAATGAATTATTGTATTATATATGCAAGAAAAACAAAAGATGGATATTTTTTATATTGGTTCTTCTTCTTCCTACAAGATGATTTGCTCAGCAGTAAGGTTTCGGCCATTCAAGCAGTCACCGTGACAGTTGTGGTACATAACACAGTAATTCATGCCAGTTTTCCTGTATCCGCACTTACTCCTACAACAACAAAATGAAGTTGAGAACATCTTCAGGAGCAACTGGATCTTTGGTTGTAGTAGGCACTACGTTCCGATTAGACCTCTGCTCTCAACCCTTCTTCAGCAGGTAGCTCATTTCCCATTCAGAGCTCTACTTGGTGATAAACTCAATATGAATGCCGCATTGCTACCCCTTCGGTAGGAGGTAGAGAAGGTAGGTTTGGTTCGATGTTCGAGATAGACTTGGTGAAGGCATGGTACCTCAACAGGTTTAGGAAAGTTGTGGATGTAGGAGCTTTATACAAAGCCATGAAGTGTTTTTCTCCGCTTTGGCTACCTCTTCGTGCGTTGGTTGGGAGTTGTTGAATACATCAACTATGAAACGCAGTCCCTCATGTAGCAGCAAAAGTTTGCAACCAGCGGTCTTTCCTTTTCTGAAGGAAGCTGACGGTGCGTCACACCCTGTAAAAGCATGAGCACAAAGTATGCCATGCAGTAAGCCCTTTTGTTGTTAACAGTCGAAGAGAATACCTGAGTTGGTACTTTTCCCTTACTACGCTTGTAAAAGAACATATTTTGTTCGGAAGGTGCCAAAAATGTGAGAAGTACAAGGAGATGTATTTCCTTCCCAACAAAACAACATCTTCATATACACTAAATTTTCCAACGGCCTACCTAAGTGCATAAATAAATTGCCGATGCATAAGTACTCGTACATAAAATTGGCCTACCACTCATGGTTGACCAACATAAATCACATTTAAAGAACTTCCAGGATGATTAAACGCAGTGTGGCATGTAAGTAGTCGTCAAGACAGCTTCCTGTAGCCAATTCCTCGAGTATCTGAGAAACAACCATAATAGAAAAAGATGAATAAAATCGATTTTGTAGAAAAGTTTGTCTACTTTAATTTTGTATAGTGTTTTTTGCTAAGATTGATATTTTCCAAAATGTTTACAAAAAACAAAATTGACAGGCTTCTCTAGCATCCTTCTTCGCCAAACTTAAATACTACAAAATATAACAGTCTTTTAGATTCAGAAATTCAACTTAGGTTCAGTGGCGGTTCCAGATCTAACTTGAGAGGATTCACGGACCGCGTGATCGCCGTCTGAATGGTTAAAATTGTCAAATTATACATAAACATACCAGCCAAGCGGTTTATGCACCCCTTGAATTAGATCTAGAACAGTCGCTGTAATAACAGATGATTCATAAGTTAATGCATTTGGAACAACAACTCCTAATTAGTTTCAACTATTATACGAATTCGCCCAATAATTAAATAAAGAAAAGATATAAAAGCTAAACTTAAATAAGAAGATCGCATCTATCAATGGATATACTTTTTGTAAAATTTCTTTCCCAACCGTACCTGATAGGTCGCGGTGCACTCGTAGTATAACTGAGCGCGATCGTCGTAATTGCTTTTGCAACAGCAGCACCGGTTAGACGACAGAACCGATTTGCAGATCCCTCCACAATTCTCTCCGAACCCACCATCCCTGACATATCGTAGGAGTTTTGTCGCAAGTTTGCTATCAAACTCATCCTATCCTATCCATTAATCGCGTGGGGCGTTCTGATTACCAGATTACCAAATTTCAATCAGGTCAAAAAAGCCTAAGCCTATTGTGGCCATCATGATTTTGATTTTGTTTTCCCAATCGTCATAAAGTTACCTGGCTTGATCATTGAAAACAAGTGTTCGTTGCTGTAATCACTACCTCTCTTACAAAAAACGTACTGACTTGCTCTTGTACAACAGTCGTGTAGCTTTACTTCGTAATTCCCCAAATTTACGAGACTATTACTGAAATAGAAACTAAAAATGTGTTTTTTTATCGAGATTTTTGAATGTTTTTAGAAAAGAATTGCGTTGCTTGGTGGCTGCTAAGATTTTCCTTTTCCGGAAAACTGAGTTCATCTCTCACACAGCTATATTCTCCTGCACTGTAAAAAGTGGCTGTAATTTTACAAGTTATTTAGCACCTCGTGCATGTATCTTTACCAAGATTTGATTGTATAAATATATTTTTACTTTACTTTATGTGCATAAATATATACTTATTGTAACACATGGGCTGAAAAGTCCCAGGCCTAACAAATTTATTCTATTCATTATTTTGTGAGTTATTGTGCTAAGAATGACGCTACTTTTGTTATTTTCAAAACAATGGATCAAAAACAATTTCGTGTTTTAATTTTACACTGCTTCTTGATGGGAAAAAATACCGTTCAAGCGAAGCAATGGTTTGAAAAGTGTTATGGGGACTCCGCTCCATCAGAAACAACAATAAAACGTTGGTTTGCTGACTTCAAACGTGGTCGTAGAGACACCGATGATGCAGAACGCAGTGGACGTCCAAATGAGGCGGTAACACCAGAAAACATCAAAAAATCCACAAAATCGTTTTGAATGATC
>VTPC01001557.1:11276-56741 GCA_011009095.1 Ignelater luminosus
CTATAACGGCAATCTTTCTTCCAGGTGATATATGCAGGTCTCTGATTCCCATTGACAGCAGCTCATTCATGTTTGCCTGGGCCCCACCTATGTTCAAGGAAACTTAGATTCCAAAGAACAATCACTTTTATTAACGTTGGCCAAAAAACACAAGAACAAAATCCAACTTTAAAAATAACTAAAACCACGTTGAGTCTCAAACGCTCTTTAAATTTGCTTAACCCATTCGGTTCACGGAGCTTCCAAGATGTAACATACAGATCGACGCTTTACGAAGCGGGAAGGTTCTGTTCTCGACAGACCCTTTAACGTTGCACCAACGGGACCAAAATTGTTGCGTTTCTACCCTCTACAATTTTTGTTTCCTGGGAAATACCAGCGTAACTGTAATTGAAGCAAAAACGCCTCCACAATAACAAAGCTTTCAAAGCACCGCTTTTCTGTAAACTAACCGGCTTTCCTCCGTGAATAACACGACAAAGACCCGACGAAATAAAATTTCTCGAGTCCGATCTCTCTTTTACTAAGAGAATCGCTTCAATTAAATTCGATTTGTAACCACTTCGGATTTGTAGAGGTGACGCCGAAACTGACCAGTACGTTGGTTCGAGTACGCAGCTCTTATCGTACTGCCTATTCTCTCTGCGTCTCCTGTTGCGCAATGTGTACTTACTGGAGTGGGGTTCGAAAGTCAGATGCACGCCCTAACAGATTTAGAAATGCAGAGTCTTACGGACCAATGGAAAATTCCAGTTCGTAGATTTACCAGCTTAAACCTGACTCAATCAAGACCGTGTGACTTCAGCATTCGCGACTAAGATTCCAGGAATTTTATATTGGGAAATAGCAAAAGGCACGTCTGCCGGAGCCCAGAAGTCGAGACCACAAAGTTATCAATTCTTTAGAATAACATTGTAACAAACATTCGTTTATAGAATGAAATAATTTAAATATTACGCGTCAGGAAAACAAATACCTGAACGAAATTGAAAGACAGGGGCGGATTTAGTGCGAGTTTGAAAATAACATTACAAGTAGTCCAAGAATGTTTGTGACTTTTGGAACTTTTGCACACCGGATTGTGTCCTTCTGAAGCAACGGGCTTGTATGCAAAAATCCTTCGATGGTTACACATTTTGGAATGGTCTGGACTTACCTGGTATCACTCTTATTTTAGGAGCACACATAAAATTGGTCTTCAAAGTTCAAAACAAAATTCAAAGTGAAAGCTCAACGCTTTAAACAGTAACAATTCAAAAACTAAAGGAAAAGTTAAGTAAATTTTAAAGTCAAACAGACTGTTATTTAAAAAAAATAAATTAAACGGTCACCACCTTGTCTTTGCTACCAATAATTCGCACAAATCTACGCTCTAAAAGTCGCGATGTAAGTAACTGTTCCTTTGTTTGTCTCGTTGTTTTTTCCTTACGTACTATAACTCCACAACTCAGGCAAATTAGGAGTACGGGTTTTAAAAATTCTCGTGATAACTCAAATGATATTGAAAAACATAGCAATTACGAAATGTGATTGCATACCTAAAAACCTCTAATTTTTAAAAAAGGAATTTTCCCGTAGGCTATCCTTGTGGAAAAAGGGATTTAACAGGTTGTATTTGTGTGAAGGAGTATAGGCAGATGTGTAATAAATAATTTTAAAAACTTCAACAATCGATGAAGCAAAATATAATAATTTTAATTAATTGTACCTAATAACGCCTGAATCATTGTCATAATTATTGCATTTATCTTGGTTGGCTTCTTTTAAACACATCAACAATGAAACCTAGAATGAAAACTAAAAATATTTTTTATCTTCACAAAATCTAAGAGGAATTTCTATTCCATTCATGATTATATTATGAACTTGTCCTACTACCTGGGTTTAGTACACTACCATTCAATATTCATTTTATTTAAATGAACAGCTAGTTCTTCAGCAAATTTAATGCACTTTTCTTTTTCTTTTTTTTCTGTTTTTTTTAAATATAATTTTTATAAATCTAGATATGAAT
The DNA here is from genome assembly GCA_011009095.1 of Ignelater luminosus. Lineage (NCBI taxonomy): Eukaryota > Metazoa > Arthropoda > Insecta > Coleoptera > Elateridae > Ignelater > Ignelater luminosus. Next base: position 13,291 of record VTPC01001557.1, read on the forward strand.
GGAATATTTTAATTACAATAACTCGAATACTTTTCATATAATAAGAGACATTGGCAATAACACAGTACAGTTTCTCCTTTAAAAATCCACTTTATTCAAAGCTGTATTTTTGGAACAGTTTGTTCCATTTTCAAAGCTTAAATATGTGAATTATGGATAACTTTAAATGACAGAAGTCTAACGTTATTCATAATTCACATATTTCAGCTTTGAAACTGGAACAACCGTTCCAGAAATTTAGAGTAATAAAATGAATTGTTGAAGAAAACACTAAATTATGTTGTGATCAGTTTTCAAAATTCTCATAAATACGATACTGAGAATAAAGAAATTATATGAGGGTTTACAAAAAACGTAGTTAAATAAATCTAAAAAGTAATTAATAAAAAGCAAAAGATAAAGTAAAGAAATAAATTGACATTGTTGCTTGTAAGAGAAACTCATTTAGTATAATAATGCAACAAGAATATTGGTATGTGATGATGATAAATGATAATAAAATTTTTAAATGTTTGCTGCTTTGTTATGAACAGACATTCCTGACCGTTAAAAAACGTATTATTTTCTATAGCATTTTAAACCCTCATCAGATTTACCTGTAAACGTCGACAGCTCTTTTTTGAAGTTACATAAGTTTTCTTATGCAGACATGAATATTTAAAATAATGAGAACCCTAGGCTGTTTCAAAAAGCAACGGTCAATGACGTTGCGGTAAACGAGGCCAGTTTTATTTTATTCGGAGGCAAGATTGGTTCCCATTCATTTTCAGTAGTAGGATACAAGTGATTTCTTTAATTGCTTTCATAGTAAACTGGAAAAGTGTCTCTCGTTATATCGAATTTATTAGGTTTATGTTGGTAATATTACGAAGAAGATTTTAAGATACTCAAATGAGAAATTTATGCTTTCAAGTATGCTATAATATTTTACCAAGTATGGAGCACTTTTGGAAAATTTCCTCATTCATCTTAACGTTTCTTCCACAGCAGAAAGAAATGTAAAATGCCAGTTTATTTAAATCTCACTTTTATACATAAAATCAGTCATTCCTTGGAATTACATCAAGACTAAAAATACCACAAATCATACACGCTCATTGCTAATCTCCTAATATTTCCTTTTTTATTTTTATAAAAGCTTGATAAATGTATAAATTTTGGTTTTACAGCTTTACAAATTTAAAATACAAAATGTTAAAGGTAAAATAAGAAAGTAAATTTAACGCAGAACTAGTGAAAGGAAGACCGAATTTCTGAATTAAAGTTGTAAAGCCTCACATTTCCGATTCTATCAAGCCGATTTTCACAATTCTTGAAGCTTGATTGTACATTCCTTAATGCGGAAACCTTTTTAATTTTTTATGTGCTGCTATACGGTCAGATTTGAAAACAGTTTTTCTTACGTGGCTAAAATGTGTGAGTATACATTGATGACATTAAAAATACTACTCTATTGAAATCTATCTATTTTATCTAATGTCAACTTGTTTTTTATTTATGATTGCAAAGTAACTTGTTCTTAAATATAAAATATAAACCTTCTCCCTACAAGCACTTTATCAACTCAACTGGTATCCCGTCCACTATCTCCTCTACTTCTTCCTCTCTCTCTGTTTCCAGTTCCAGACTCCATATAGGTCTTCCAAGTACTTATTCCATCTACCTACACATCTTTGTTCTTCAGTAACACTCCCTCTTTGCTCTCTATAACTACCTCATTTTCATTTCCAACATTTCCCTTCCTTCCGCCCTAGTCAATAGATTTAAATTTATTGTAGAGAATGTCATACCTCCCAGCTCTTTCTAGTAACTATAGTTCCTTGTATTATTTCTCAAACCAATCATTCTTTGCCTTGTATGTAATCCTCCTGAGCTCGTTGTTAGCTTCCTTCCTCTGTATTTTGGTTGTCAAACTTTCTCTTCTCGTCCATTGTAGCTACCATTTCGGATGTAATCTTCTTATTTTTCCCTTTCTATTGCCAAACATTTCCTTACTAACTTTTTCTACACCCACCTTTATTCTGCTCCACTTCTCTTTTACACTTTACGGGGCAGTATCCTTGAATGAATGTTTCATTTTTTCCATTTCTTGCTTTATTTTTTTTTTGTTTAACTCTAACCTTTCCAAATCCTATTGATTCCTGGTAGCTGCCTTCTTTCTTCTTTTCATTCTTATCTCTATCTCTGCTACTAACACTCGCTACAAGTTCAATTTAAACCGTTCCTATACTGTGTCTCTATCAGAATGAAATCGATCTGCCTCCTATTGCATCATCAGGTGTTTCTTAGGTATACAGCATGCTTTTATAATTGTTGAACATAGCTTTCATCAAAATTAACTTGTTTTCTTTACAAAACTCAATCAGTCTATCTCCCCGATCATTTTGTTGTTCCAGTCCGTAGTCTCCGACCACTCCATCCACTTTTCCCTCTCCCACATTCGCGTTCAAGTTCCCTACTATCAACATCCTTATCGCAACTAACAAGATGCAACCCGGCAAGCAAATTATTTAAAACGAAAGCTCAAAATAGATTAAATGTGATTGAGAGGTTTTAATCTTGAAGCCATGTCATTCTGCATTATGTAACATAATAGACTCATTAATGTTAAATTTTGGTAATAAAAAAATCTTTTTAAGTTCCTGACAGGCTAAATCCCAACATTTCTTATAATCTCTCAAAAGTGGCTTAATTCATCATCAACTCAAAATATTAATTAGAGCATTACAAACATTTCTTAACACGTTAAATGCCAAAGTAGACACCGATGTCTGCCAATAAGATTTTTCCTAGGATCGTAGCAAACACTAATGAATGTTTTATATTTAGCCCAACTAGACCGAGAGGTTGCAATTATTATATCTAAAAAATCATTTTATCTACGCCATCGTCTTGCTAAGTAACGCTTATATTTCGAGTTCCTGATTAAATACTTCAGAGAGAATTTATTAGGTTTGTTTACTTATTGAGTCTGCCGTGTTAATCTTCGCTTATACAATGTGGCCATGAAGACATAAGAATGTCTGCTATTGGTGCTCGCTGCGGCCTAAATTGTGTCTGTTGAATGTGATTGCTGTTGCCAAAAGAGTCTAAAACAAGCGAAACATCACCCAAAGCTGCTGTGTCTATTTCGATACTTTGAAAATTTCATTGAGGACTTAGAGACTAAAAAGTGTTTTGATGTAATCGATGGAACTTACTTACCACACCACTATATTTTGTCGCGACGTGCATTTTCAGGCGATTTGTGGCCTCCCTAAATGCGCATGATCTACAGTTAAGACCAAAAACCAGAAATGGGGAAGATCAAAGTGAGTGACTCAACTGATTCTGATGTATAAACTGTAGTAAAGATACTTACAAAAATACAAAGGAATGTTTTATTTATTCTCAGTATTCTAGCAGAAAATTTTACTAAGTAGATATACCAAAAACTACAAAAATGGAAATAACCCGCAGAAAGAAAATGTTGAGACACCAAGCCAGTAAACAATTCTATACAATTTAATTCAAACAAAATCATTTACGTGAATTTACAACTGTGGGTCACAAACAAACGCTCTGTACAAAAATGTCTCTGATAAACATTGCATCGAAATTTGATACTACATCAATTTGATTTCAGAAATAATCATTCGATAATTGACCAAGTACATCGTATCACCGACGAGATTGACACGACGCTTGAAAACAAACGATGTACTCTGCTGCCTTCCTTGACATAGCGCAAGCTTTCGACAGAGTATGGCGCGAAGGTTTACTTCACAAATTGAGGTGAATCCATTACTATCAACTCCTGAAATCTTATCTAATTAATCGATATTTTTGTATTAAACACGAAGATTCGTTCTCTGAACTAAAGTCGATTAAGGCTGGTGTACCACAAGGAAGTGTACTGGGACCGGTTTTATATTTACAGTCATGGCAATAGGAGAGTCTGCTGAAAGTTCTACTAAAAAACTACAGTCAGCTGTACAAAAAGTCGCTATCTAGACAAAAATCCTAAGTTACGGTGGAAGGAGCATATCAAAAAAAAACGTGATGAACTCAACATCAAGTTCAGGAAAATGTAATGGCTGCTTGGGTGTTATGGCATACAGTTCTGGAACCGCGCTAGTGATTCTAATATTGAAGTGATTTAACGTTATCAGACCAAAGTGCTAAAGTGTATTGCCAACGCACCGTGGTACACCCTCATTATAGTGATTTTCATCGCAACCTTTAGATGGAGACGATTGCAGAGATCACCGAAAGTTCGCCAACTCTCACGAGAAAAGGCTACAGAACCACATCAATAGTGGTGTTCAGACTTCTCAATGTGCGTTATATCTCAAACGGAAAAACCGTTCAAACTTGTTAAGTATTCATAACACTAAGTGATTCAATGGAAGTGTCTTAGTTTTTAAACCTTTAAGTAGGTATTATGTTAAGTTCAAAACAAATTAATAGTTAGTTTTGTAAATGAAGCACTGACTTGCTGGTTTTGATTGAATAAAAAAATCAATATTATGTATATTAAGTAGTCTAACTTGCAGGTGCCTAAAGAAATTTGCTTTATAAACCTTTCTAGTATCCACTACCTATCTATCTGTTATATGGGAATTAAGATTGTGTTTTACACTGAGATCTTTCAATCATCATATTGCTAGTGAAAGACAGTTGGATTTAATTATTTATATAATAATGGTTGCAAACTAATAAGATAGTACCCTTTTTCTTCAACCTTTTGGTTTTGTTTTTCATTTCTTTCTATTGTTTATGCTGTTTGTTTGCTGATAATAATCGTTTCATTATAGTTAAATTTACAAGCAATTTAAACGAGTTTGAGAATCTTGTAGATTGTTATTAAATTTATTTATTGAGCATATAGAAGTAAGAAATTCGACTAATTTGTTACATTTGAGTTTTCAATTTGCGTTTTAGCAAATCGCTCATAAGCCAATTAGTAGCTTTGACAAGTTTTTAACTTGATCAGCATTGTCTGATTTTTTAAGTTTTTTCTATTAAAGTGCAGTTTTTTTTATATAGTACATGGATTCTTGGCTTCCCCGTAGTTCTACTAAAGAAATCCGCTTTTATTGGCTTCAGAAGATCTGGTATACTAGGTGGTAAGACTGAAGGCCCTGTTTTTTCTATTTTTTAAATTTACTGTTCCAACTTGCGATGAAGGAGTTGATTACAACTCACGGCTTCAGCCTCCAGTTAGTTTATGAGATTTCAGTGGAATCTCCGTGCTACCAGGTTGGTTTGAGAATTTTAAGGCAGCGAAATCAAAATCTAAACCATAACGATGCTTTTCTGATAAGAAGATTTCGACACTAGTTGCAAGTAGTAATAAAAATATCAAGTTTACATTTCCTCTTCAATAAATTAATATTACGAGTTGACTCAAGACAAAAATTTGTAGATCTTTTCTCTCTTTATAGTGATAAAACGCAATAAGATTTAGTTACAGGTAACAATTAACGTTAACGAAATCACGAGTTTACAAACGTTTTCTAAAGAATTGTAAAAAAGTCATCCCCTCATTTACTTCTGTAACTCAAGCTTAATTTACCGATTGTATCTCCGAGTCTAACAATTCGATTATTGTCTTCAGATCTCTTTCAACAATAAGCATCTCGTGTGCTTTATAATCTTTTTTAATGGTTTGCTCACATTTCCATAAAGTTATTTCACCGAGTCATCTCCACTAATCGACGTTAGTGCATTACGTGAACAAATTGATGTTAGTGTGACCTAGTTTGAATTTGCATCATGATAGTTGTTAAATCTATAATTGGTATATAATTTAATTTAACAATCAATATGGCTTTATTTCTGACTAAAACATAAAGCTACCGAAACTCAATTAGCAGAAACAAAACATTTTTGTTTCTTTAAATGCGATAAAAGCCTGTTTGTATTCAGGTTTAGAAAACCCTGCCAATAGCTGTATATAAAGAACTGGTAGAAAACATCGAAATTACGTGATTTTAAACGTTTTAGAAACGTTTTCGAAATGTCGCTCTTATCGTCTTTTTGCTGGAACTCAAATAGTGCAATAAATCGCACATAAACTGGCTCTGCTGCTGCTGGTGCTTTTAAGCTAGACCAAGTACGTTCTGAAACTTTGATTGAAAGTGGCAGAGAGAAATTTTTAAATCGAAAAACAGCTACTGGGGTTTGTCTATAAAATATTTTCTTTTATTCACAAACGTAAAGCAAACTTTAGGAAACATAAATGATTTTTCTTTCAGCTATTTGGAATAAAAATTAAATTGCTTGTAAATGAAATGTTTTGTTTACATTTATTTTATATTATTAGAAAAAATTAGAAACTTGATTTTGCTCAATTAGGATATATTTAAGATCAATAATAAACTGTCCAGTTGAAACATGAAACAGTTTCTATGAATGAAGTTCTGCTTGTAGGTACAAATTATTTTAAAATCAATGGCAGCAAAAACGAGCAAAAACACAGGTTTAGTGTTTGGTAGGCAATTATTTCTAACACAAGTACAACCCTGATATACAATGTTAGAAGGTACAAGAACTTGGGTATTAGTTCGATGTTAGGTATTTGCTTCCCAAACTTGCAATGTTACATCACTTTATTTCCTGAAGCGTTCTTATTACGCTCAGCACGAAAACTTGCTGCCAACTCGGGTTATGTGAATGATGTAGTTTCAGGTCTTTTAATAAGTGACAAAAAAATCGTCTGTTCTTTCTTGCTTTTTACATAAAATTATTTTTCTCGTTCTCATTTTTCTTCCTTTAAATTTCCCAATTTAAATATCTGTATGTCTGAAAGCCTCAGTTTGAGGGAATTTTATTATCCAAGTCTTAGTTTTCCATTTTTTCTTTTTACGGAACAAAAGCAAGTTATTACTAATGCGTTTTTACTTCTTAATTTTATTATCATTACAATTTAAAACATTCATAAAATCCCGTACTTTAGGCAATTTTAAAAGGACAACCTCACATGGATACTTTTCGGCTTTCACTCGGGTTTTTCTCTAAATTTTGTTATTAAAGCTCCGAAATGTAAACCACACAGAATTAAAGAAGCCCCAGAATATCACAAACCAAACCTTATCCATCCAGCAATTTTGGGAGAATTCGTGAGCCGAAGATAGCGCAAGCGTCTCGACGGCGGGGGTTGTTAGAGCGTTAGGACGCCAACCAGTCTGTCTGCGGACACCAAGGTCGTACGTCCACCCTTCTCTTTGGACAACTTATTGGACACTCTGTATTTAAAATGAGTGCGCGAAAACCGCGAAACGAGGTATTTACGAAAATTGCATTGTAAGAAAATTTGTTGATTATCAGTGAAGTTTGGATTTAAAAAATATTATATACTGGGTGTTTAATTATGCATGTAAGTAAACATAACGTTCATTGTTTTTTATGCGAATTTTTGCGATGAGAAACAATTAAAAAAGTTATTAAAGTTTGTATTTAATTATTTTTTATTATTTGTAAAAAGACACTTTTGTAAACAATACTGTTTGTTATGACTTGACAGATAAACAAAAACAGAAATGTAATTGTTGTTGATTTTAAAAATAAACATTTAGATTAAATTGTTATTTAAAGAATAGAAATAAAAATAGAAAGCGTAATTGCCGAACGAAGTATATCGATTACAATGATTAAATAATTTCTCCTTATTATAGGATTTAAGGAAGAAAATAATAAGGGTTTCGTTTGAGTGGATATTTCAAAAAGGAAGGGATTGGAAACTCCAAGGGTTGTAATTAATGAATTCGTTAAGCTTTTAGTTTGATTTATTTTTAAAAAAAACTTTTTAATTTTTCAATTAAATTTGTTAAGTAATTTGGCGTTCTCACATTGAAAATAGAGAGATTTAGCTTTGGTAGACTTGGAAATTCACTAGTAGATTCAAACTTACATTAAACAAAACAATATTAATTATTTAACCCTTTTCTAAATTAAACAGCTGTGCAAATTTTGTAATTAATGACTAAAAGTTCAAAAGCCATTTTAATTGTTGGAGCAAATTGTAAAAGCAATGTCGTTTCTATTAATCAGATTCAAGATTGTATTATGGAGATAAATAATGATTTCTCTGAGCAACCCTTTTGTAAAATGTTCTCTATGAGAAAATTAACCTTGATAAAATTGATCTACAATCGCATGTACGGAATGCAACTTCTAGAACCGTTCATTTTCGGCACGCGATTGTTTTATGTCGATAATAGCAAAAACTTGAAGTAATTACCTAGTTTTCACGGAAAATAGGAAAAACAATATAGTCGGTTTACTTACCCAGAACTCTAAAATTCCTAAAGCAATCTAACTCTAAAGTTTCTTCTCACGTGCTACTTTTCCACCTTATAACCTTTATTTCTTATAAAGATTTTCCGAAAAACTCAAATTCAAACATGAATTCAATATCATCATGTAAAGTAAGAATTTTTATACTATTCACGTACTGGTATCAACGTAGAACGAAATAAATTTATAAAACAAAGAAAGGAGGAAGAAAAAAAGAAAGTCGAAACAAATGAATGGATGGTCGAGATTCGATAACAATAGAAAGCAATCGAACCCAATAAACTAAATAGAAAAAGGTAGCTTACTCAATTTCATTTTTCATAATATACGCTTGGCAGGAAAAAGGGAAATTCTGACAATACCTAATGAAAGATCCAATATAGAACGAATGTATTTAATCAGATAATTTTTTGGAACAAATGAAAAACAAACATTCATCCGGAAACAATGGTATCGATTATGTATTGTTTGAAAATACAACTTGTATGCTAAAATAAAGTTAAATTTAATTAAAATCAGTAACATAAACATATTAATCAATGTTCAACTGAAACTTTTATCTCAGAAATATTGAATTTTATTAATGTCAATATTTTAACAAGGTTATTAAGTTATTTTAAATTCAGATTTTAATATTACGAATATTTTCCCCCCATTAAATATAACGACCGTCAACAAAACAGAATCTTAATACTTCATGTTATAGGGAATTTATATAAAATTGCGTTTTCTCAAGATTTTAAATAAACTAGATTTCCTTAAATCTCAAAATAACTATTTACATTTGAACTTTCAGGAGTTTTTTTATTTACTCTTTTAGAAAAAAATTAATACAATTTTGATAAAAAGAAATATTAATTTAATGAAATATCTTTATTAATCTAAAAAACGTTAGCGTATAAAAACTCACTTCTTGAAGAAGTAACGATTTTTGTATACTTTGCCTTGTGCAAGCCAACTCTTTGTTATACAATTTGTATAACATAATTGCACAAAAATTGCTTCTTCGTTTTTTTTAAGATATAGACATCTTTGGCGTTTTTTTATCGTTGAGATATTTCTTTTTTATTTTTATTGTCAACAGAAAATAAAAATCATTTTAAACATTTGATGTTATCTCAAGAATCCTGCTTGGAAGCTTATTCAGGTACGTCAGTCCAACAATCTTTTGATATTTATTTTTTTAGAAATATTTCCTTTTTGTTCGCTATAGCATTTTCTAAAAGACTAAAAGTGAACTCGCAAACAAATAAAAATTCTAGTCTCAGAAAACATAAATGAAACAAAAGATTCAAACGCCTTTCTGAGCTTTTTTGAAAATAAACAACGTAAGATTTAAAGAGCAAGACTTAGTAATTATACAGGATGTCCTGTGACAAATATAGTTTGAGTCATTACAAGCTAAAAATAAAGAGTGACCATTTATTGAAAAAGTGTTTATAGTTATAGGCTGGAAAATACAAAGCAAAACGTAAATTTACTTATCTAGATTTTAATTGCACTAATCCACTACTATAATAGTTCGAAATGGCTATCAGTCGTAGCCCTAGACGAGTCTTGCGCCAAAAAGTCTACATCGACAAGGTTTCGACGATTTAAATTAAAGTATGTGCTATAATAATCATCTGCGCGGTTAGCATGTATGGTGATTTAAATCATTGAAACATCAAAATGTGACTTGAAAAGAAAGCGTTACTCTTGTCAAAGTGAAACTGGACTTTTTGATACTCTAAGCAAAACCAACTAAGATGTACCGCAAGGCAGTATTTTGATCTTCTTTTCCAGATTTCTTTTATTTACATTTTATAAATTTATTATTTATTCAAATACTGTCTAGGAAAATTAAAATAAATATAACATAACACACACTATATAAATCAATAAAAACAGTGACGAGTACTTATCAAGTGTGTGTACAAAATCCTAAAGCTGATTCCACAGCCTAAACCAAATCAAAAGGTCTCTATGAACGTATCTCCAAAAACACTTCCCTATCGAGTTATCGACTGTTAAAGTGTCTTGAACGAAGGAATCCTGTTAGAAAAAACTAAAGTAGGTATATAATTTGCAATTATTTGTTTATTAGTTATACCGAGTGATAAGTTTTGTACATCTTTATTGCACCCCTGGAATATTGCAAACAGGCAGTTATCGTTCCACTACCAGAAATTTCTTACAATGACTTGCGTACCATTAGTTTTCTCTCAAAATATCCAAAGTTATTAAAAATAATAATAAATAAACAAATTAAAGAACCCCCATGAGATATAACATACTCCCTGAAATATCATAAATTATAGTTGTACGACAGTTTTTCTGAAAATTATGAATGCTTCGGACCATGGATGATGTACTGTATTCGTGATCATAGATTACAGTAAAGCTTTTGACATGATCCATTACGAAATTCTTCTAACCATCTTGCCTTATGTTGGTTTATTGTTACAGGCAATTAAATTAAGGGAAAGTTATTTAAACAACATAACACAAAAGGTAGAGTAGGAACAGTTTCACAATAGCATAGCAACTCACTGCCTTTACATTGGTTGCTATGCTATTTTGAAATTGTCCCTACTCTAACTTTAGATGGTGTTGACTCTGAAGCGTTGCAATTACGGGTGGGAGTTCCTAAAGGCTCGATACTGTGACCTTTACTTTACATTGTCTACATTAGTAAATTTTATAAATCGGCATCTAATTACCAATTACATATGTATGCGGATGATACGTAACTGTATTACTCTTTTCATTTGCATAACGCCTTAATTGCCGCTAGCACTGTAAATGAAGATTTAAAGAATTTAGTAGAAACCTCTACAAAACATTCTTTAGTAATTAATCTTACTAAAACTGTATGTATAATTTTCGAAAAGAAAATGCAACGCATTGCCGTTAAAGAAACTGTGCATATTTCTATTAATGACATGATTATTCCTTCCGGGGCAGTGTAAAGAATCTGGGCTTTCTTATCGATGCCAATTCTAGATTTGACCTGCATGTAAATAAATGCCTTTAGAGAGCTTATGGTAATTTAAAGATGCCTTTCTCTAATCGGAGTTATTTGCATGTAGATCTTAATAAAAGGTTATGTGACGCCATAGTATTATCGCAACTAAACTATTGTGACGCAGTGTAACAATTGCTGCAGTCAACCCAATTCAAAAGTTGCAAAATTCGTGCATCCAGTATATTTACGCTATGAGGAAAACGGAACATGTCTCGTATAAGCTAGAGAAGCTCTAATGGTTGAATATGGACGACGGTAGGCTTTTACATACTGAAATACTGTTCTTTAAAGTTACTACTGCCAAACAGTATCCTGGATATTTATATAATCGAAAAACATTTAGAACTGATGTTTATCATCTTAACGTGAGGCACAGAGGACTTTTAGCTGTACCACCATATAGTACTTTATTGTTTCAAAGATTTTCGTACACTATTGCAAGATTTTGCGATACTCTGCCGTCTGACTTTAAGATATACAGTTCACAAAAGTTTAAATCTCAGTATCATTCATACTTAAAGGATAAACAGCTGAGTTGGCACTGACATAATCATAATGTGCTGTGCGACTTCCTTTTGTTTGTTATTATTATTTCAAAACAATTCCGTGTTGTATTATTGTTTATGTTGTGTTATTTATCTTGTTAAATTATGTTTTGTCTTTTTTTCCAAGGCTGAGTGAAAGAACAACGTTTACTGCTGAACTTTGCCTTGTGATTAAATTAGTAGGTTAGAATGTTACTTTGTGTGTTACTTACTTTACGTTTGTAACGGAAATGTGCTAAATTAATAAAGAATTTTATTATTATTATCATTGTTATTATATTTATTGAGACCTACGCACTTTAAAAGAATTACATCAAAGATTTAGTAATAGGATCAAAAGGGTGTTTATTAGTTGATCAAAATAAAGTGATAAGTAGTTCAATTTAAATTGACGAAACCTAAGCTTTCTGGCACAAGATTCGACCAGGGTCGGCCTTCTATACAGCAAAAAGAAATTTATGATACCTATCCGTAATACAATAAATATTTGCATCAAATGTTATAAATGTTCTCCGCTTTGTATATATATATAAGGAATGGTTTTGTGAAAATCGACTACAAGGTGAAGAATTTTCATTTTTTTTAACCGCCTGCAAGCTTTTTGGTTCAGTTGATCTCTAGAAAGCACAAGTAAGTTCGAGTTATTTTAAGATTTCAGGCATAAATCATGATTCTTCATAACATATGGTCAAGTATAATAATTAGTATGCTATTATTTACCAAAGAAAACCATTTTCCTCTAACCACTTAATTCTCAAATTAACTTTTCGTTAGTTTTATAACTTATAACTCTGAGATTAAACTACAATAAGACCTTATTTTACTAAAAATAATATAAATGGTGAAAGATGGTGGTTTTGCTGACTAACAACTGCGACTGTGTGGACTTATTCCGTGTGATATTTTGTGAAACGAAGCATAAAGAAACTTTGCATTCCCATTTAAAACGATGTGGCCTAATTTTAGTGTATTGTAGAAACGTTCTGAAGCTCAGAAGATGTGCAGCTTAAGAGTTCTTTGTTTCTTGGGGTACTAGTCGTTTGTGCTTTTTGTTTGTAAAATCCATTTAGTAACTAAACTGACCGGCAAAAAATTCGGCTACCCTGGAATATTTTGCAAAAGTTGCAAAGTTAAATCTTTCACGCTTTTTTTACAGTTTTTGCAATTGCAGATTTTGGATTTTTTCAAATGTTTTCTAAGTGATACTGTAGTAAAAGATTTATTAAAATTTCTAGTTAGCGAAATTTTGAAATCTTTATCCATGTGACATCAGGTTGTTTTCTCGAATATTTTAATTCTTACCTGTGAAAATTCGGAAACTTGAGAAAATTGATTACAACAAGCTCACACTTTATTATCACACTTTAAAAACTTTATTGATAACGGTTCGTTATTTTCCATGACCTAAATGCTTAAATTTTATTAAAATCCCTCTAAAAGTTAATTAATCTAGGTTGGTATGGGTACACCAAAAATAATGCAAGTTCGTATCTTTGATGTTAATTTGATTTGCGTAAATGATTGTTGAATTTAATATTTGGTTTATTCATTTATTGCATTAAATTCCTAGATGTCTTTCCTTAAATCATTCTTTGTAAAAAAAATAGAACCTTCTGGATTCTCAGTACTCCTTTTTACGGTGTAATTTTGAACTACGTTCGTATTTTAACATCTTTTAGATTTTCGTTGTGTATAGAAATCTTATTTTCGTTCGATAGGTTTTTAAAATTTCTAATTTAAATTAAAAAAAGTAAAGTAAATGTCGAATATCATCAATTACCCTTTTAAATTAACTTTTATAGGTTAAGCCATCCTCATATTTTGAATTCAGCGCGTAACTGGATTACGTTTTTTATGTTTACCATTCACCCCGCGATCTAACATTGTGATGTTGGTTCTTGCAAGAAGCAGGTCGTTGTGATTTTTCTGATATAAGTAACCCCTAAGGTGTGACTTTTTTCGTCGTTAAACCTCATTGAATTATATTGCTCGTCGACCATGTATATTGGACCGTCTTACATTATCCCCTTAAGTTTGAATAAGGAGGGATTACTATAAGTATTAAGCATTAATTTTGTGTTGTTCCTCATAAGGTTTTAGCCTGTTAAAATACCGGTTCAAAGAAATTACGCCTCTTGATTATGGATTCAGCAATTGCAATCAATTGATTTCTAGAAAGATTGTTTATTTCTGTTAGAATTGTTTTCTTAAACTTGCTTAGATTCTCAAATTCTTGCGCGGGATACAAATTTGGTTGGTCGGAGATGTGTTACATAAGGTCACCAGACAAGTATAGCGACTGTTGTTTCAGGAATGTTCTTAAAACCAGAGGTTTAGCTAAATGAAACTATAAACCTAGTGTTGTTGTTTCTCTACTACAACACTTTCTCTGAAATTAGTTTTTGTGGTAGTGTTGTTAAAAAGATATTGCTCTCATGTTGCTGTCTTTCTGTTCCTTTTGCAACTTTTTCTTCAGATTGCTTTTATTGGTGCTGTATTGGAAATTTTAAAATTTCAGAAGCTACTTCACTAAGGAATGTTACTTGTTCTATATTCATGCCCTGTAGTTTAGTCGATTTATTTATTTATGTTGCAAAATTATCCTAAAAAACGACTTTCGGAATAATTCAAATGACAGTTTGGTTAACTACTGCTACTTTACGTAAGAGATCTAAATTACCAATATACAAAATACCAGCACGCGCGAAAAATACTTGATAAATGAACTGTAACACAGAGATTAATCAAAAAGCAGTAAGCAAACCAGATATTTCGAACTACTCGTAATAGGTGGTACTACTACGAATGTCGAATTCTAGATAAGAGAACGGTGGTTTCATCAAGACTACTTGCTTTGGATATTGAAGATAATGAGTAATTAACGTATTTAGTTCCCTGCCAATTTCGCATCGTTCCATTTTCTCGACAAAGCATTCCTAATTCGAATAGTTGAAAGCTTTGCACAAAATGTATTACTATCTCTACGACAAAACTTTACATTTAATGCAAGGTTCATAATGCTAAATCCCGATTGTGCTTTGAGATGTTCTATGATGTATAACTTAATTCTTTTTCTATTAAAAATTAATTAATTTACCATGACCTAATTTATTACATACCTACTACTGATTATTTATTAAAGTAATATTTATTCTCTTGATTGTGCATTTAATTGAAATTTACCTTAATGTAGGTATTTTGTTTGATGCTGAATAAGTTGATACCAAATTTATTTGTTACATCTATTTATGTATGTATGTATAATATGCGTCCCTATTTATTGCTCTGCATCCTTACTTATGGCCAAAGCTTCCAACTAGATCTAGTTTGGTAAGCTTATTAGAGTTACTTGTAACAGTCTGGAAAGTTTATTATTAAAAAGGTGGCCTTGATGTACCTTATTAGACCAAATCAAATCTATTATTTTCGTCTATATCTCTTTCATCATATTTTGTAAATGTAATAATATGTATTCAACTGTTTTCAGGTTGTCAATTTAAGTTTCGTGAATTAGCAAAAAATTCAATTTTTTGAGTTTATTTTGTTTTATCCCTTGCTATTTGTCAGCATCAGAGTTAAAAGAAAATTGAGTTTGTAAGATTTTGATAGTTTAATGTTTTCCTCAAACTAAAGGCAGAAGGTGACCTTCGTTAGTAGCGAGTTTAAATTTCCCGGTTGCACTTGGAGATCCCATTGGCTTCCATTTAGTCGCTTTTTAGATGTTTATAAATATTTTCACTCGATGGTTGCGTGATGTGAGTGGTCTGAGGTGGAAATTCTATGGTTAAATAGGATCTAGGTCTATTTTCTGTTATATAGCTACATTTACAAACAATCTTACTTCTTGTTTAACTAGTTTCGGATCTGTCCAAACACCAGCTGGAAGATTTACTACACAATGTTCAGACGACCTACTGTATAAAGTATCAAAAAGCTGATTGTCATTTACAATTTTTGAGTGGTTTTCCAAAATGTCTGAAACAACTCTTTTTAATCAGATACGTCACTATAAGCCAGTTCAATGTGCTTTTTTTTAAAGTAATGTGTTATAGTTTTCTACAGATCACCCACGCTTAAGTGGATTTAGTTTTTTTTTCTTGGTTTAAACCTGCATTTAATGTTAATGGACTATGCATACTTTTCCAAGAAGCATTTCTGTACTTCTTCAAGATAACTTGACTCTAGGAAACATAAAGTCAATATTGACATGACATGTTGTCGTGATCAAGCACAATTCTGTTCAAAATGTTTTCTTCAACTTAGAATTAAAAAAGTAAAAATCATTTACCAAAGTGAAACGGTACTTTCTAATAATCTAAGGAAAACTTAGGTGCCCCACAAGGAAGGAATGGTAGCACATGTTCTGTTTATTTTGTTCTCTTATAGTATTTAGAAACTATTGATAATGATTTATTAGTGCTACTATAACAAAGATATCTAGTTGGTATAATTTCCGTCTAGAAAAAGTCTTTCAAGACAATGTTGTAAGTTAAGGTTTGGTTGTATCATCTTAATATCATTTTTCAAAATCTTTCGAAACTGTAAAACTTGACCATGCCTCAATTCAGCAAAATTCTTGCAAGCATTCCCACTAACATAATCAATAATTTTGTTACTAGAAAAAAAGGATAGTCCTGAAATAAATAATTAATAATAATAAAATAATTAATAGGTAAGTTAGAAGTTATGCTGCATTAAATGAAATCAAGACGAGTTCTATGTTTCTACCTCTCTTTACTTATCATGTTGGTTTCTGGATTCCTTAGCTGAAGATGATCGTGACTCCGTTGTCTGTACTGCTTATAGTTTGACAATAAAATTAACTGCAGTTCAGCACATGATTTTCATTTTAAGGGTCACTTTCAAATCTTCTTTAAGAAACACGTTGTTTCAGAAAAAATTCGAGGCACTTCCGCCAAAAAGTTTCTCGTTTTAGAGACCAAAATAGTCAAAGATTCAGTAACACACATGAAATTCACATTTGGTCAAAATCTTCTCTACAAAGCAATAACACTCAGTTAACCTTTCCAAATAAATCGATCTATTTGCCTATAAAAAGGGAGAACATAGCAAATAATAAAAATTTAATGAAATATACTTCCTTTGAGTTCAGGAAATTTTATACGACTTTATTTGAATAATGTGAAATTCTCTAAGCTGGCTGATTGGAATTGTCTGGTTACAGTTATCAATCATTAAAGCGTACAGTAGCATACTAATCTGACTACTGTTTGCAAAAACTTCTAAAGGGTAGACCCACAACAACTACTCACTTAATGTGTCAATGCGCACATTTGAACAGAGAAGTAGTCAGTAGTCATACTGAATATTTAAGATTATAAAAAAGGAAAATAACTAATATTCACGTAACGACAAAATACCTCCTTTGTCGATACTCTTAGGAACTTTCTAACTAACTTATTCAAACACGCTGTATAAGTGTATAAAGCCAAAGTTCTGATTACAAATAATAAAGTAAAGCGTTTTATAGAGATCCACGTATATTTGCACAAAAAAAATAGTCGTGCACTAATTTAAGTAGTCCTATAGGTACTAAACAGTGTTTATTGGTCCTAAAATAAAAACGTGAAGTTGCGAAGTTTTATATAAACATCTAGTATACGTGCGAAAGAAAAAAAAAGTAATTTTCTTTTTACGTTTCTTTTTTTATTGACTCATAATTGAAAAAGTGCAATTTTTAAAAATCTGTCACGATCAAACCATTCAGAAAACAACAGACCGAGTTTCTTTAGAAAACACAGCAAGAGAGAAAATTACAAAGTCATTTGTAAGCAAGCAAAATGAAATCTGGCAAGAGAGAGAAAATTTTGAACGATTTGTATGCCAACTGTGTGAGGAGTTAACAGAACTAATAGCCTTCTTCTGCGCGGGATGGAGTTTCATTTAAAAGCGGGAGAGCTTTGGAAATATTGACAGAGTAGTTAATTGATCGTAGACAATCACAATACTACCCCCGTCAACAGAAATTCTCCCCTTCGATTCTAAAGCATAAAGAAGTCCGCATCATTAATTTATGTAGGTAACTTCATCAAGTTGTTATCATTAAAATTTTATATCATTTATTCGAGAGGTACTTGGTATTCACTTTGTACATTTAAATTTTTCATTTATTAAATGAATTCGACATAACTTGATGCAAATACTGATAGCCACATATCTTGCTTGGAGCAAGCTCGGAATAATGCTTTTGGCATATTTGTATGGCAATGGGATTTAAATAATGGCAGTCCTTTTTTGAAACTACTCCAAGCAAGAATGTCCCATTCAAAATTAAAATTTATGGAGCTTAATTAAACCGCTACAAATTATAATTTGCATAATTTATAATGGCTAGTTGGCTTAATATTACACTTTGGAAAACTAAATTTATTAGTAACATTACGCAGGTCTAAAGGGAAAGAAGATCCTTTTTAGAAAACCATTCCTCGGGTGCCTTTACAAGCAGCAAAAAATTTTATAAAGAGCTGAAACAAATGAGAACTAGAGCTTACAGGAATAAATACCGAATAGAAATTTTTTGTGGGAAGAAATCCACACAGAATTATATTTTATCTATGTCTGCTAAAAATATACTTGTGATTTACCTTTTCTAAGATTATAAGACCTTTGAGAATAGTTAATTCAATTCTCTTCTTTTTCTGTTTTTAAGACAGTTGGACGTACAAGATAACACAAGTAAGGTACATAAAAGAAGATATAAATCTCATGACATTCTTTGTCTAGGTTTTCATGTTTAGTATGCAGAAATTTCAAGATCGATTTCTAGTAATTAGTTGTATGATTGATATCTAGAGGTCAATGACATCTTAAAAGTTCATGCTGTAATTTTCTAACCATCTGCAGATTTGACAATTTGGAACTAAAATTTCCAATATGATTTTGCTGATTTGCTCATTCACTTTCAATAGATGAATTTAACTGCTAGAATGGGAAGCTTGGCTAACTGTGTAATATGCCCAATTAAGTTCAAATTAATCTATTTAATTAAGAAAGATACTTTAGTAATAATAATAATAATAATCGCTTTTATTGAAAACAAAACAGAAAAATACAATAGGCGACTACACAAGATATATAAAAGTAGGACATAAAGATTAACTTAATTTAATTTGTTTTGATTTAGGTAGTTAGACATACGCATGGTGGTTATTGCAGACTCAAAAAATAACTTTTTAAGGAGCTTTTAGATCTATTTAGATCAAGGCCCGATTTAATACGTGATTCGAAATGATGTCTTCAACGTTTCGTTTGGTTGTGAGGTCTTTCTGAGCAATAGGGAGGTCGGCATGCCACCCAAAAGATCCTTCTGCTCAAACCATCACACTGCTACCCCTATAAGAAGTGATTGAGCTGGTAAATTGCGGTGACGCCCGATGTCCTGTATTGTGATATACTTGCTGCCGACGACTATCATTTTTGAAACAAAACCGCGACTTATCTCTATATAATATATCGTTCCAAAGCGTATCCTTCTATAGCCTTATTCTCGTCCAGTGCACTCTCTGCCTTCCATGCGCAGGAGTTCTTGCCGGGCATTTCAGGAGACTTTATGATGTAATTCTACTTTGTATAAGGTAAAAGCACCAATTCTCCGCCACCTAAAGAATATTTGAAGTTCAAATTCGCTTAAATTTAAAACGAAATAATATTTATCAATGAAACTTTCTGTATAGTTATGCATACTTAAATGATATACAAGCTCAATCGTCAAAAGTCATTAAACGTTCAGTTTGATATAAGAAAAAAAATAATTCATTAAAACCGACACTTTGGCCCCGTAATCCGCCGCTAATTACTAAAAATCCGCCATCAAGGTCCTAGTAGCCGCCCTTTAAGAAACAAAGCTATAAACATCGTATAAACGTGAGGAATGATTATTTCTTAAATGATTACATAGGAGTTCTTGGAAGCTTTATTGGTTGGATATCCTTAGACTTGTTGCAGTTTCAAGCTCCTGCTGCAGGTGTCTAGTAGTAGAAAATGGGTGCATTCTGGCATTAATTATTAAAAATAAATCTTTCCGAGGTGTTTCAATGAAAGAGGACCCACTGCTCGGTCTTCTAGAGATGTTTAAAAGAATAATTAAAATTCCAAAAGTTACCACAAACTAATGGCAATATAAAAACCTTAAAACAGTTTAAAAGAAAACACAATTAAATAAAATTATCTAATTGCAGTTTTATATTGTAGTTGTCGAGTTTTTCAGCGTGGGACGGTCGGAAAGTGAGCTACTCTTTTGAACTGCGAACATCGGCTTTAACCTATATTTGAGTGTGTTAGCGTTTGAATTATTAGGTTCATCAAATAATAAAAGAATTTTATACAAAAACTGTATTAATCCATAGCAGTCTTACGGACCATTAGTTCAAGACTAAAAATACGAGCACTCGTAGAAAATTCAATATTTTTTAGTACCGGTAATATTGTCTAAAAGCTTTTTGAAGCTTAACTTAATTCTTTTTAAGTTTTACATCTCTCAAACAGAAAAAATATGAGACAATATACAGATACTTGTAAACGAGCAGAATCGTCATCTTTAAGATAATTCTTCAAGGAACAGAACAAACATGTGCGTCGCTGTCACTACTCAACGATCGGTGCAAACGCACCGCATACGTCACCGGTACCAAACGTGTGCATCTCAACGCTCATCGCGCTTCTCCCAAATCCCTTTAACACCCTACGATCGTACTCATCTTCTAAAATGTAGTTTACGTCAACGGAAAATCCCTTTTTCTATGCAGAAAAGGAACTTGTCCTATACACGCGATCCCATCCAGACGGTCAGGTGATGAATTTCTACAAAGAAACTTCATATTCAAACAATATTTTTAAACAGGGGAAAACAGTTCAACACACAAATTGGGCTTTTTGGGGAACTCCAGAAAACCTACCATGGCTGGGAATATAATTTGATTTTTAAAACTAATTATTAGAAGAAGTAAAAATAAAAGGTCATCTTACAAGGTATATCATTTCTTGTTCTAATCTAATAAGTCTGATAAAAAAAGGAATCGTAGTTAGATTTTTCAATTCTTATAGTAAACAAAGTCTGCTAGATTTATGCGTGTCGCTCGGTTGAGCAGCCCCACTTTTTGTATTGTGTTTCAACTTCCATTTTGAGAGAATTAAAAACTGAAATTAACGCAATAAAAATTTTTTAGATTTACGGAGCCAGTTTTTATTAAAACATAAATATTATCAAGCGATGGAAAAACATAAAAGAGATAGAGAAAGTCAAAATTCACTTTAGCACAAAATCTGCCTTTCCAAGACAGAAAGCTTATTGACAATTAAAGGTTAATACTTTTAAACGGCGTCTAATCGGTCTTCTTCATTTCAATCGACTATTATCATCATAATTATGAAGTCAATCTTTTTCAATGGTAACCAACAGTGATAAAATAAATCCTGTACTGAAAAACTTCAAAATGTGACACTAAATAACCAAGAAAGATATCAAAGTAATAGTAAGAACGGTTCAGTGGCACAATTTAGTGATGGAAAACAAATTATTGAGCGACTTTCGCAAAGCATTAAAGATTTTTTTGAGAAATTGAAAGAAGCAACCCAACGAACAAAAATACTGGCATTACCATTATTTAGCTTTTGATTGCCTTGAAGCAACAGTTTAGAATATGTAAATACATTTCTTTTCAGTCTCGTGTTATTTTGGTGATCTTTATCTGATTTGCTTTTGTGCTGACTGCATGCTTGACCTCACCACGTTGATGTTTGTATAATAAATACAATTTAACAATAGACTTACTCTTAAAATAAATTAATTGTGCTATGTAGCCTATGAGTACAGCTTGGTATGCTAAAGAAGAGGATTTTTTACAAAACTGTCCAGCAAAGCTTCATATACCTTCAATTTTTTCAACCTGATAATGATAAAAGTTACCTCGGGATTGATCACTGTTTTATGTCATAACCTCATAACATGGGCAACGTTTTGATTTTCATTTAAAACTAAGTTATCAAAGATGACTACATATTTACTTAAGTTCGTACGGTTCACTGATTTGATTACAAATTGAAAATACTGAGTTTGAGTCTGTGCTGTAAAAAGTCACCCGTTACTACAGTATGATTAAAAATTATCATTATAAAAAATAGTGTTGGAATTTCATATTTAATTATTTCTGTTCTTTGAATATTTTTTCACAATTTAATTGCTGGAGTAAGTTATAGCAGACATATCCACAAAAAGACAACAATTTTGAGTTAAACCTTGAACCTTGTTCTAGTTTTTCTGAAGATTGGCGAAATTTAAAAGATCGATATTTTGTTTTGAAAAAACAGAAAAGCTGAAAAATATAATGCAAAAAGCCATTCATTAGAATATTACAATTCCAATAAATCAAATTTGAAAGCAGAATTAGAGTTGGGAATCTTTGAGTGTTTCCGCAAATGATACAAAAAAGTTAAGAATTTTTTTGGGACGCTGCCATCTCGATCAGATAAATAAAAAATCCGACCTTATTAAAGAAATATGGTTTACAGATATCATCACTAAACAACGTGGCTTTGTGTTTAGAGTACTGCATTTGCATTTGGAAGGCCCGGTTTCAAATCCTTTAAAGGTCTGTCCTCGCTAAGGTTTTCCGTGGTTAGTGGTGTAACAGAACAACAAAACTGTGATTTCAGGATTTAAATTCCTCCTGTCTCATTCTTGCCCCGTCCTTTCTAAGCTTTCATTCTTGATTGAAAAGGATCATTCGAGGTCTCATGGTG
Organism: Ignelater luminosus; assembly: GCA_011009095.1. Classification (NCBI taxonomy): domain Eukaryota; kingdom Metazoa; phylum Arthropoda; class Insecta; order Coleoptera; family Elateridae; genus Ignelater; species Ignelater luminosus. The sequence continues at coordinate 35,881 of VTPC01001557.1, forward strand.
GTTAGTGAAACCCTTCTCAATGACGTGCTGACCTAATGTTTTATTAAAGGTAAACAAGTCTTCTAACCATTAAAAATCAATAAAAAAGATACAAGAGAATGATACTGATCTAATTTAAGGTTTCATACGCATTTGCATTGTCAGAAAGTATCTTGCTAATTACCCCTGCAAGTGACAACCGGCATTTACTCCTAAAATCCTGTTCGTACTATATTTGTAGCAGCATTATTTGTAGACTAACAGCACTGTAATACTACAAAAGGTGCTTGGGTTTCCACATAGTATTAAAAACAACTTCCTAAAAGGGGAAACAGCGACATATACATGATACAAAAGCGAACTATTAATTACACCATCGCTAAAGTAACCCTTTAAAGCTCTTTGCCCGTAACTTGTATGCTCTTGTGGTCACAAACATATATTCGTTGCTCTTCCGTCTACATCCTTTATAAGTTATAAACCCTACGTTCCCTTTTACTAAATTTTGCAAGTAGGTAAATAGTGCATTTCATGAATTGACGTCATTAAGAGCCAATTTATGTTAAGCGAATATAGTTAAATTTACAAAATAGTTGGTTTATTTGTAAGGGAAAGTTTTGCATTGTACTATAAAGTTACTGTTTACATTTGCATTAAAAAATTCTTAAAGCAAAAAAGCAATCTACAATCAATTATTATTACCAAAATTTAATGGGTTCTTCTTCAATAATTGATCTGAAAACAATATACTTTTACAACTACAAGATTTACATAAGCAATTATTTTATTTCTCGAGACTCGCCTTTGTTATTCTTGTAATATGCAACCATTTCTAATAGTGGAATTATTGTAAAGTATATTGAGACTCATACCTAGATCCATCGTCTCAAATTATAAAATTACCATTTACTTTTCTTATTTCTTGAATCTCATTTTGCTTTGCAATCACTAACTACTTTCTAAGGGTGCCCATCGAGGCTTTCTTTGCATTGAGATCGTTTGTAGTGCCGATCCACTCTACTAGGTAATAATAAAAGTCTTGCTTCCGGAATGTCACCCTAAAAATAAAAAACTGAACAAAATAGGCCCATGCCTAAAACGTTGTCTGGTCAAGAGCGTTAGCCCATACCAAACCTAGACAAGATTTTAATTTTTTTTAACAAAGTTTGATCCTCTCTCGAAGATGGTTAGGATTAATCGTTAACTGACTTTGAGCGAAAGTTGTATCAATTATCGCACCAGCTGTTGCCTAAATTACCTTTTTCTACTTTATTGTCACTCAGTTTGCTATGGATACAGGCTTGCTACCAGTCTCAGGTAGCAATACGAATATTCACAGACTCTTTGCTTTTTCTCGAATATCAACCTGTTTTGGAGTGCCATTTGTTAAGTCTTACCTTTTTAAAAAACCTTTGCGTACCTCTGGTTTGATTTCTGAAACGAAGCAATATCTTTACGTGTCTATTTAGATTTATAATCATGATCCAACAAGATTAAACACATGAAATTAGAAGAATCGTGAACAATGGAACAAACATGCAGTAGTTAAAAAAGTTTGTTAAATTGACGAAGGTAATAATCTAGAATCTATAAATGATGTTCGCGAGCCAGATTTCCAGATTGACCTTGAGTCGCCTACACACTGAATCCTTTGGCATTGATATCTATTTTCAGATATCCTTTTGGATTCTCTGCAGACTTTTTCCAAGACTGCCTGACTTTGAAAAATAGCCCAACCATTCAACAAAAGGACACATTAATGTATAAGTATCCGTTACAAGCTGAAGAATTTTAAAAAAGCTTTTCTTTTCAAAGTTTAAGCTATTCAAAAACTCTTTTTAACTGGACTGATGTTTTCTATTTATTCTAAGCCTCATTTGAAATTCCACAATGTCAAGAAGCTTTGCCAAAACTATGGATTTTGGAGACTCTGTATTACATAGAAGCTGAATTTTAAATAAATACTATCGCTGCTTGGAGAAACCTGTTCTGTAAAATTTTAGACAGAGAAAGCGCCTGTTTTCAGATAATGCTAAGATATCTTTCTGTCTAAATCTTCCGTGGATGTGTCGTATATTGTAGTAGCTTTATAGTGACTCTATTGACTCTTTCTATTTTGTAATGAGTGTTTGGTACTGCCTGAGGCTAGTTTGGCTAACCAACTAGGGCTAACAAAAATGAAAGTGCAAGCAAGCTTGCTCGAAATGGCAACAAAAAAATCCTTTTGGTTCCCTATGGAAAGCGAAACACGGAATTTAGCCCACTGAGTGATGTCAGAAAAACATGTGACTTGGTCATAATCAGGAGGGCAACAAATGTGATACTATGGTATACCTTAGAGCCCTGAACAAATAAACAGATTTATATGCTTTCTAACGGATTTCAAACCCAATGTCCACGCCAACCTTCCAACCCATAAGGGTTTATTGAAAACTTTCACATTACACACCTTGCATCTTACACTAATAATTACTGAAACAAACTTAATACGTAGCTAACAGAGCAGTAAAGGATTTATGTAAACAAAAGTAAAATAAAATAAGTTATGAAAGCGAAGAGGTCAACACAAATATCAAATATTACAAGAAAATTTTAAAATCGAAATTGTATTGAAAGATTATTGAACGAATCCCTGTGTTTTGGTTGTTGGCGCACTTCTTGCTTCACACAAAGCAAGCCATAGTAAAACAGAAATAGAGAATAGACGCCCACGTACCACAGCACCACAAATACATGGTGAATTTTTAAATAAATTAGTCAAAGAATAAAAAAGAAAGAAGTCTCGTCACTTCACTGAGTTTAAAAAATCTCAAACTATCAAGACCAACTGTTAATTAACTTCATTAACTTTAAGCATAATTAATAGATTAAAAAGATTGTTTGATGCTGTATTAAAAAATATCAAAATGACAATTATGCAAGAAAATAAAAAAATATGTAACAATAAATTTTAAAAACTTGAAGTAACCCGAGATGCATATTAAATCTGAATAAAGTTAATCAATAAAATATAAAATCGATATTGGTAATTGCTAAACTAAATCTAAAGTTAATATATAAATGGGCTTTAACAGCCAAACTTAACACAACAAAATATTGTGTAATTGCTGATTCAAATAAAACCAAAAGAAATTTATTATTTCCCACTGATCTAGCACGCTTGCAATAAATACATAGGCTAGTTATTACGTTTTGCTTTCTTCAAAACCGACTGCAAGGCAAATACGGATAAATTGCTGACAGGAGATCTGTCATCGGCTGCTTAGATAACAACGTGACGATGTGACGCATAACATAATTAACAACCATAACATAATAAGAATTTTTACAGTCGCAAAAACTTAAACTGCGTTTCCAATACTATCGACACCAAAGATTTTTCATGAGATAAACTATTGTGATTAATTATCTAGAAATTTCAGTTTGAATCTAAAAAATATAAACGGGATGAAAAATTATTGATTATATTTTTCAATTTAATCTAAGTTTAAGTCGATCCTGCGTGCTTGTCTTCCCGTCTAAAATTAAAAACTGCATTATTTGACTATTATTCAGTCAGCGAATCTCGAGTGGTGGCGTTTTATTGACAATTTACGTTGAGCAAGGTTCTGGGTCCAGTGGTTAAGAAATCATACTTACGACTGCATTTGCCACCTTTTGATAAATAGGATGTATGCTAGAATGTTTGTTAAGTTACACGCATTGCATTGTTGCCTAATCTTATGTTTTAATAACATAAAGAGCAATAATTAAGAAATAACATTTAAGAATTATTTTTAACATATTATTTATTAATTAATAAGTAAATAAAGCCTAAGTAAATAAATAATAATAATAAATAGGGATTAACTAAACTGCTAAATGCAGGACAATGACATTTTCAATTGACAAATAACAGAAAACAAATACGATGTATTAGTTGTTGCAGTAAATCAACAGGGAGGCACATCAAAATTAGATTCCATAGCCAACTGGACCCAGAAACTTTTCAATAGAGAAACTACTTAGATTATCTTAAGATTTGGTTGTTATTTTGGCATCGTGGAGATTCCTCATGTCTATAAAAAGATAACATACTTGTTTTGAATTATCATCATGTATGTTAATGTTGATTTTTTTAATTAAATTATCAGGGAAAACCTCGAAAAACACCAGCTTGAATTTATGTAATCATAAAACCTTGAGAGAATTCAGCTTGAATTCATGTAATGATAAAGCCTTAGAAGAAATCTGTTTGATTCCATATAACCATGGAACTCTCGAGGAGCTTTATTTATCTGTATCTCTTTACTGTCAGAAATCCTTGGAGGTACAAAAACCTTGGGAGAGCACTGTTTGAATTTATGTAAACACCAAACCTTTGGAGGATTATGTTTTAATTAACAGAAGCTTAGAAAAGCTAGAGGATTTGAATCTACATAACCATAAAAACCGGATATAGAATTAAGCCATGACATAGAAAGTTTTTTTCTTTATACAACGCTTTCGACCTTTGTGATAACCTGATTACATTACAAAAATGACGCCAGCTATACTTACTACCTAGTACTTTAGTAGTAGAGTAACTTGACTCGTACACTTGCTAGTTAGCAATTAAACGGAACACTTCAGATAAAGACAAATACAAAACATAATGCAATTAGTTTACCGTGTACTGCAGACAATTACTTTGGCAAACGTTAAAATGTGAAAAGCTCCAGGTGATATTAGACTTAAGCTGTAAGAATCCGTCTTCATATTTAAAATATGAGAAGCTCGACAAAATAAAAAATTAAATACTTCAGCCAGACAAATTGTATTTTTTTCTACCGAAAGTACAAATACATGTGGGAACAAATCTCGTCCTTTCGTAAATAACAGGTGTTTGAAATCCTCTCCCCTAACATAATCACGAAGTCGCGCGCTTTACGATACCTCACCTGTTTTCACACTCGTATTTCTGTTTCGTGGTGTTTTTCTTTTCGCTAAATCGTAAAAATGTTCTGTTTCGTTAAAGTTTTAAACGGCGAGAATTCAAAATATTATGAAAGAAGAGAAAAAAACAGCCATAGGCAATTATAAAATGAGGTCAGCTTGTCATGCTGACACATCAAAGTACAACTCGGTTTGACAAGTTAATTTCAAAATGCGTCAACTTACGCATTCGGCTTTTCAAATTGATGTCAGCTCTTGAAATTGAAAACAACATTTAATATTTTACACGGATTTAAAATCTTAAACTAGAACAAAAACAATGAAAACGAGCCTCATTGTTGGAATTTTGACTTCACCGACTCGAAACAAAAGGTTGTTCAAGAAGTTTCTTCATAATACCACCAAGTGAAAATTTATAAGTAACAAATTTAATTCCTCTTGTAAACACATTTTAAGCCAGGTGTAATTTGATAAGAAACCTTTCAGCTTTAATAAACAATAAACTTTTGAACATGTGGAATGCATATTAGATAAGTTACTAACTACGCTCTCGTAACTGACAGCTGATAGATAAACTGAAGGGAATGAAGGTGGTATCTAAGTTTGCCTTAACATGTATTACCTTAGACTATCGCGTACATAACAGAAATGTGTCACAACACGCTAACCATGAACAGGATAATTAATTACCACCCTTTGTTTATCGCCCCACATAAGAGTATTGTGTCAAGTTCAGCCTGCTTTTTTATCTAAATGCAGGTGAATGAGTATTAATTTGTTCCCACTTTTGCTGACGTCAAGAAAAACAACGAACGCGACAGAAATTGTGAAAGAAAAATGTGGAAAACAAGTTTTTGTATCATTTACCACCAACCATTCTACTAAATAAACTAATTTAAGGTGGCCTAAATTCTAACAACCATGAGTTTCATCAAAAGTTTACCTAGTTGTCGCAACAAATAATGGCTGAACTTAAACTTTCTTGGCACCCCCGCGATTAAGCGCTAAGTACTTTTTGTTTGTGGAAACCGTTGTTTCTGCAGATTCTTGTTAGTTATTTTTCACCGCGCTCCTTAACAAAGATTTATTGTATTCTGCATGCCCAACTAAGAAATTGGCAATGATTTAAACATGAAGTTATTAAAGTAATAAATTTGAATTAAAGGAAATTGCGTCTGAAGCCTTAAATTATCGGAAATTGCATTTTGAATTAATGTACCTAACTAGTCGATACTGTTGTACCTTTTTAACCAACGATATTATATTTTATATGACGACGGCGCTTAAAACAATATACCTTAAATTCAAATGAATTTCACATTTGTGTCACACCTGTTCTGCGCATTAAATTCTGTTTTAAGGTTATACCGTAAAACGCGTTTTAAATTGAAATGCTTTTATGATTCACAACACCTACGTGAATAAAAATAAAGACAATAAAAATAGTAAACAAACTTTTGTGTTTTGGTAAATTGAATAAATCCCAGAGACTTTGCTGTTTACAAAATATTCAAGTTCATTATAACATAAGGCATATTATAATGCCAACAGAGATAAACGAGAGAATATTTAATTTAATAACTGCGAAAGTACTAGCTTTTGTTTTTAAAATGAAATTCTTTATGTAAAAATTAAACTTCTTTTTGCTCTTATTGACAAACCATAAATTGGAGGCCCAGTTTTTGAGATAGACTTCACAGTTTCATTAACGTAATTTATCCATAAATCAGTAATAATAATAATTATTTTTGATGATTTTTGATAGAATACCTTAATTAAGCTAATCAAAAAAAAATTAGTTTTTGAATAGCGCTTCCTGTTCCGGAATTACAGGAGGGATCGTTTCCGAACCCTTGGGGCAATGCGTTAATAAAATCCGGCACATATGGGAATTTTTAAAAACAAAATCAATTTTTTGCGTGTGAAACTGAAATTTATTTCATTTAAACGTTAAATTGTAATTGTACACATTTAAAAAAGAGGAATCTTGTATAAAGGCCAGTTGGTATGTTAGTATTTTTATTTATGAGCTGTGAAGTGAGGGAAGCAATTTTGGTGTAAGTACACGTTGCACTTCGGGCACACCTAACGAGTCTTATTTTTACAAATTGCACAATAAAAGAGTTCTCTTGATCTCGATTTGAAATTCTAATTGAGTGAGTGGCTTTATATTTTCAATTTTTGAAACTATGACGTGAAGCTTCCACGCGTTTACTATCATGTTAGATATAAGACTGTTGAAAAATGGCCACCACCGCCTTTTACTTTTTATACCAATGCTATAGTTAGTTACCCTTTTTCATTTTCTCAAGTAACACCGCTCTACCAATTCTATTCTGTTTGTGCCTGAAATCTGTTCAGCAGAGAAACGTCTGTCACCTAGAATACACATCAAGTGAAATGAAGTAAAAAAGTCGAAAAAGGTCCGATGAGTCAATGGCGACTGAACATTACCCAGCAAAGTGACGATAGTCTCTGCATCAAGCCCAATGGGCCCAATCATAGGGAGTTAAGGCATCTCCATAAGGAATTACACAGTACAGGTAGCCTTCAGCGCAGCACAAACACCGTCTATTGAATTCAAATCAAATTGGTTTTCCCCAAATAAACAGTTTGCATGAGTGTCTTCCAAAGTGTGAATCATTTGTTTGTCGATAGAAGGATTCTAAATTGCATAAAACGTTTATTGCATGCATAGCCGCATCTTTATAAATTTAACAATACGATCCAGATCTTTATTATTCACCGAATGGTAAAATTGCTTAATTAACTCGAATCTGGAATGTGGCATTGTCTGCTTACAATTTAAATTTCAGAATCCAATAAACCATCGAGGAGATCAGTTTCCACTGATGGTACATCATCTTGTCGAAGGCATCATCATTTAGCGGGTGAGGAGGTTTGTGTACCCGTAGTGCCAACCTTGTTGAACAAGTCGAAGGTGAGGAATCAGACGAAGCATGTACCCTTGTCCTCCAGGTTGGGGATTGAGACAATACGCCTGCTCCCCATTACTTGTAAAAAAACATAGTTGCAAAAAGCTCTAGAAAAGAGCCTTGGAATGTGGGCGGATCCAATAAACAACTGCTTAAGCTACGAAAACGGAACTTGATTATTGGAACATGCAACGTGCAGGGCATTAGGATTAAATTAATGAAAATAATAAACAAAATCAAGAAAATATATTTGGACGTAATAGCATTATTAGAAACAAAGAAAAAGGGATCAGGAATAGAAGAAATCGAAAACTATATCCAACTTTTTAGCGGCGTACCCAAAAAAGAAAGGGCTAAACGCGGAATCTCAATTTTAATCAAAAAGAAATACAAAAGATTTATAAGAAACTTTGAATCGATAAATGAAAGAATAATACAAGTGAATATGACTATTTCTGGAAGACGTATTTGACTGCTATTGGTATATACGCTCCTTGCGCTGATGAAACCAATCAGGAGAAAGACGTTTATTACAAGAAATTACAATCGGTGACAAAAGAGAGATAATAATGATTTTAACGGAAGAACTGGCTTAGAGTAACCGATACCACTATAGGACGATATGGTGAAGATCCCACCAACGAAAACTGAAAACGACTAATTGATCTATGTCGACATAATGGAATGAGAATAACAAACGGCTTTTTCAAGCACAAGATTATCCACAGGTACACCTGGACACAACCCACAAGACAATTAAAAACAATAGATTACGTGATTATTCAACAACAAACCCAGCTACAAATGATAGATGTCAGACTACTAAGAGGCGTAGATTGTGGGTCAGATCACCATCTACTAAGGGCTAAAATAATATTTCCATTTAAAGTTAACATTTTACCAACGAAAGACAAAAACAAAATAGAAATGACGGAAATAAAATTAAAAACATACCATATAGAATGGTTTGAGGAAGAGAGTATTAGAAAATTATATCAACAAAGATTAGAACAGCAACTTATAGAAAAAAAGTATGAAAATACACTCGAATTACACGAACTTTTGAAACAAGCTATGCATCAAGCTGCGACTGAAGCGTTGGAAACAATAGAAAAAATCGAAGAAAACCAAGATAGTTGTGGGACAAATGTTTGGAGCAAGAAATCAATCAAAAACACAAGCATACCTAAGATGGATAAATAGTAAAGACAGTGAAGACAGAGAAATGTACATAAGAGCGAGGAAGAGATTGTCACACAAAAGAAAACAGAAAGCTGGGACCGAAAATGGAGAGAAATTGATATGTACATAGGTGGTAGAAGATGCACTGAAGCTTAGAAATTTATAGAAGATATAAGATCAGAAAAGACCAACTTTCATTTGATATCAGCTAACGAATGGAAAGAATACTATAAAAAATTAGTTACAGAAGAAAGATCTAAATTTATGGTTGAAGAAACACAAATAAACATAGAGGTTGAAAGATTAGAAATAACGCCAGAAGATATAAAAAAGCAATCAAGAGCTTAAAGTATAAAAAAGCAAGTGGACCAGGAGGCATTAAAGCTGAACTGGAACAGACAAAATGGTTAGAATGATACAGCAACCTTTTATGAGATGTATAAATGGTGAAGCGATCCCGGAAGAATGAAAGATAGGAATTATGTCATCAATTCATAAAAAAGGAGAGAAACAAAGGTGCGAGAACTATCATAGCATTACAGTTACATCAACGTTTGGCCGACTTATGGAAGAATCTTGAGAGAATTGATAGAGCGAGAATATGAAGAAAGCGAAGTCGAAGGCATGCGAGAAATATAAATATCTAGGTGTAGAGATAAACAGCGAAGGAAAAGAAGAAACAAAAGATCGTTTAAGACAAGGAAGACGGACTATAAAACTACTAGATGGAATCTGGAAAAGAAAAATTAGAATCTCTAATTAATTGTAATTGTAAAGAGTATTGCATTATACGGAGCGGTAAATTGAAAGCTAACAAAAACCGACAAGAAGAAAATAACAGCTGTCGAAATGGATGTTTTCAGAAGGTCATGCGAAATCTCCAGAATGCAACGAACAACAAATGAACGAGTGGTAGAAATAGCCGTCATTGAAGAAACAATCATAGAGGACATCACGAAAAAACAACTTATATGGTTTAGCCACATACAAAGAATGCCACTGGGAAGACTTCCAAAAATAGCACTAGAATGAGTACCAACAGAAAGAAAGAGGAGAGGAAGGATTAGGAAAACGTGGGGAGAGAAGTAAGGAAAGCAATGAGCGAGAGAAACCTCACCGACTTTCAGTGCCAAAACCGTAAATAATGGAGAAAAAGTCTAGAGGTCGGACAGCGAAGACAAACGCTATAAACCGGCATGTACATACATACAAGTTTCCATTGAGCAACAGAGTGATTACTGCTCAAAAAACATTTCAGTTTGTGCTCTTTGAGAACAAGTTGAGTATCATTTTAATTTTCGTAAAAGTTACTCTGATCAACCATCATATCCAGTATTTCCTGGTCGACGAACAACTAAAACACTTTGCTACTTGGCAGCTCCGTACTCATGCAGAGTCTTAAATCGTTTGGCCGTGGGTTCGTCTGACACAATTTCTACCTCCACTGAAGCTTCTGGTACTTCTGGTATCATTGAAAACTACTTAAGTGAAAGTATAACAGACATAACATTTATGATCTTTTATTCCTCAACTAAAGCAGGCTAGAAACCCACAGTGAAAACAAATAATGGAAACAAAAAATCAATTTAAAATCATAGCAAACGCAAAAGTGTAGAAAGATTACCTAAAGCAACATTTAATATTTAATATGGTGGATGGTGGCACCTGACTCAATCAACAGCAACCCTACAGCAAAGAAAAGGAGTTATTGATCCAAATTGCCGTTTTTCAAATACTAAAGTTTGCTGTAACAAAAAAATCTAAAACCCATACCATTATAATGGATTGGTTGACGTTTGCGCGTTTGATTTCCAAATGAGCAATTTTTGAACAATCAGATAACCTTTAACTCAAAAGTCCAAGAATTTCACAAGAATCTAAACACGCGCCGGAACTAAAAAAATTTTTTGCTTTGCTCTGCAATTCATATTTGCCTTTATATAATGGTCAGTCACATAGTGAGCTGATCCAACTCCAATAAATAATTAAAATAAACAAACGATGCAACGACGGGTGTATATGAAAGGTCAAGATCAAAATATCAATATCTGTAATAAACATAAAACCTTATTTGATTCCTTCAAATCTAGAAAACCTTAAAAACTTCTCCAAAGAACAATCTGAACTTGCTCATGCAGAAGCGACTTTCGCGTTGAAACGCTTAATTCTAAACCTATTAATTGCTGCGTTGGCTAGCAGTACTCGTACTGCACGTGTTACTAACTGGAAACGATCGTTGAATTTAGTCGATTCCAATTACTGTTTCTTTTTCTGAAATACAGGCTACTTAGCTATTATACATGCTTCAACTGGACAGAAGATTCAGAGAACTTCTGTCTTTCAAAACAGGACGCGCATAATTTGATGTTGGCTTAACTGGACATAATACTTGAAGGCAAACGAAGTCTGAAATATCAAAATATCTTAACAGTAAACGTCCATTATTCTGAAATATTTTAAATGAAATACAATTTGAGCAAGAGTAGACCTACTTAGGCTATTCAAAAAAAGAAGAAAAAGTCGTTTTAATAAAAACCGATCTATCAATACCATAACCATCTTACAAAATATAAAATGCTAGTGCTCTGACATCTTCTATCCAAATAATTTTTTTAAGAGAATGATTTTATGACTCAGTTTAGTTGAACTCAAAAATTTTAAATTTCTAGAATGTGATTTCTTTATGCTTATCTTCAAACTGAACGAAGCTAGGAAAACAGAATTTGACAAAGTTTTATATCAGATGCGCTATGATGTCTATGATTACGTGACTAATTTATTAAATAAATCTGGTAGCCTGTACTAGAAGAAAAGCACCACCAAGAATTGCATCCTGGACGTTCTGTTCAGTTTCCTGGAAAATATAAACAAAATCATCCTCAATTTTACTGTGCTGTCAATCTTGTTTTTCCTTTTGCCTAATCTGCTATTGCTTTTTTTCCTCTTCTAGTTAAATCTTTTTCTACTGTTTTCTAATGAAGTCAATTATATTTTGTCAAGCGTCTACTTAGCAGTTCGTGAATTAGTTTCTTCATTTTCGACTGCAGAAATAGTTTGTTCTGGGAATCTCGTGTCTTGAGAGATTTTGTTTTTTTTTTTCTTAATCTGTATATTTACTGTTGGTAGGTGGTACAGAGTCTGCTTAAGGGAACATGTTTGGGTTAGATTGCTTAATTCTATATCTTACTACAAAGTTCCTAACATAGTTCCAGCAACTGTAATTGCTTTAACAGTTGTAAGTATTTTATTATCAAACTTATAAGGGACTAAGATCATCATCATCATCTTATCAATTTGTAAGTAGTTACACAAGTAACAAGTTTTACACATGTGGCTATAAAATACTTTTAAGTATGTAGAAAACGTACATCAGGACAGTACAGCTTATATGTGGTATAAGGGGACAACTTAAGTTTTATAATTTACTATTACCAGCGGCTGTACACAAATTTAGTTTGTTGGCTCCTTGCTCCTTATTTTATAATAATATTTTTTATAATATATTTATATAGGAACTCTAACATGAACAGTACCGTCGTTTTCGAGGTCAACATATACATATGTCGCTCTACCACCACTACGGAAAGAAGAATGGTTTACCCACATTACCCACATCCGAAGACAATAATGACCAGTCCCTACTATATCGTCTTTTCTCACACTTCGTAGTCAGTTGCAGACTGTATTGTATAAAGAGTTCAAAAATGCGGATTTCTAGAAATATTTGATTTGCTGTGTTTCAGAGGGAGACCAAACAAAGCTTCTACCTGCTCTCCATGTAGTATTATTGGTACTGCAGGTGTTAAAAAGTAAATAATAGAGGTATCCTAGTTTCAGAAATATTTTATTTTTTCTTCTCTATTCAAACTTCTTATAACGAGTTTTTCAGGTTATTATAATGAACACTCAGATACTTACCAAAGCTGAGTTCTAGTTGAAAGCTTTGGGCATGAGTTAGGGATGGATGTAATAAATGAAAGCTAAGAGCTCAAGTTTTAATAGGCTTGGAAGATCTCGTTTGTTCTTCTCTTTTCGTAACAGGCAAAGGTATTATTCCCACTGATTCAGTTTTTTCTTTAAGTTTTATTAAAAATGTCTATAGCATAAAAGCTTTTTGTTTCCTTGAAATTTTCTTTAGTCTAACCAAAAAACCTAACTTACTATTTTCTCTTTTCTGTCCCATCGTGGCATTGAAATTACCGTTTACTATCGTTGTAGTTTGTTATGGTTTTCTAAAAGTTTTGAGATATATTTTATATATGAAAGGTTTTAACTTTTTTTACTGTAGTAATTGCAGATAGTTACAATTATAGTTGTTATTTTATTAATTTGCAGACTACTTAATTGAAATATTTTTAAGTACGTGAGCATTTTTGGAACTAACGTGAGAGATCTTACAAATCAGTGACTAATTTTTCAGCCTCTTTTAAGCTGAAGGCACATGTTCTCTGTAGCCATCTAGCGTATTATAGTTTTTTTAATTTTAATTCTTCATCTACTTTCTTAAGCAACGATTTTCCCTTTGTCTGCCACTCTACAAAAGAATTTATAGAGGAGCCACACCAGACGAGCTTTAATTTGCTTTCTTGAAATCTAACTATAGATTATTATTAGCACAGTTACCACAAACTAATAAAAATTACGTTGCTTGAAGTGCAATATCTCCAAATATTAAAATGACTACTACTTGGTTATACATAATAAAGATTTCTCAACAGTTGTAAACCAAATCTTATGAGAATATCACAAATAGAATGTGCAAGAAACAATTTCGAAATATTTCAAATACGCACATTCGAGAAACTATGGTACATGTAATTAACTAATTTTCGCTTAATTTCTGATGGTTCCTGTGTCTAACATCTCCGTTTTATCAAACCGAATCGACATGTATCGTAGCACATTCTTGATAGGAGTGACATATTGTAGTAGGCCTATTGTCATCTATTATATTATAAGAACGTTTGATTACAATAACTAAAATATCCCTTAATATTCTTACTTATAAAATTTAAAATACGCCATTTTGTTAAAAAGAAAGCCGTAATCCTATCTTCGGATTTTGGATGTTGTTGATTTTATTGAACCGGGTGCAAATGCAAACGACTAAATCCGTACGGGCGACATTGAGAAACTTGGAAAAGCTATAAAACGAAAAGGACCTGTAAAGATTTCTTCTTTACGACAACGCCTGCCCACATTACTTCTAGTAGCAACAGACAGATCTGAATGATAATGCCCTATTTCTTCTGAAACGCGTAGTTGCTATTTTCTACTTCCTCTTTTACATTATTTTTTGTTGAAATAAAAACCACTAAGAGTACTAAATTGGATATTTTGGTCTTGTGGGACGGTCTTTTACACATTTATGTTTTTGGAAACATTTTGTCTATTTAGCAGACTTAGATTTTTTTGGAATTTTATTGTATTAGATTTTATCGGTTTTTATTTCTATCTAAGATTATTACCCTTAGTGTACTCGCTGTGAAAAATACTAAACACTTGGCTACAATGTTAAGCTTTACTGTAAATCGAAATTGGGTTTTGTTACATATTGAAGTGCAATAGACATAAAATGGAAAGGTTTACGTTTACACCCATAATAAAACAAAGAATCCTCTTTAGATTATCATTAAATCAGCCAGCAGCGTTTTGATATTTATTTTTTTCCCATTTTATATTTTTATTATAAAAATAAAAACAGCAACGTTTGATATGCCTGAGCACTCTCCTATAAATCCTTGCATTTAGTCATCTTTTCAAATAAAAACTGGTTGTAAAAATAATCCAGGAGGTTCTTTTGTTCTGGAACTGGTTTAAAATCCTATATAGCTCTTTGTTAAATAGAATAATTTATTGTCGGGAACTAGGATTTTAAACTGGTACTTTAAAGCAGTTTTTAAATTCCATTTTTCATTTTTGTTCTCAGTTAGTGTATTACTTTAAATATATTCATTTCTGTATTTCTAGAAGCGTGGTTATTTATCATGTTGTAGGACTTTATTGCTAAAAAAATATTTTGGATGTTATGTTTCTTTATGCGATTCGTAATATCATTTTAGTTAATTTATCAATTAAAATCAATGATGCTTTTTGTTTTTGAAAGTTTCTTTTAATCAATAATCATCGATGCCACTTATTGCTAGTAAATCATCATCGCAAAGATTTCTCAAGATCTTTTGAAATAGGTTACACTCAGAACGTAATCCTAATCAAAAGTATAAACAACAATGTCAAAAAAAAAATGCAAAAAGTTAAACCAACCATAAGATTCATTCTTAAGAAACATCCACCTAATTTTAAAAATGGTTTTCAGGTATATTAAGAAACATACAAATCACATTTACATAAATTAAAGACACAACATAACAGCATTACATCAAAGAGAGTTATACTTAATATGATTTTTAAAATCTTTTCTTCCAAGAAGTTGTTTGGGCAGAAAATTTAAAAAGTCAAACAGTTGTGATAGAAGAAAATTTTATTTTCTATTTTACCTTCTTCTAATCTTAAATTTCGGTTTATAGAAGCTTTATTTAGGAATTAAATTTAATTTGATGTTGTTGCTAGAATACAGACAAATTCTGACCAATCAGATGATCAGAAATGACATTCAATTCAATATTAAATTTTAATTTCAATTAAATATTTAGTTCGTCTTTTATAAAACGACCCTCAGTTTTCTAAATCTTAATTATCTGAACTACCTAATGTTGTTATAATAAACCAGTGAAAATGCAAGCATGGTCATGACGAATTTAAAAAAGATCGAATATCTCGAGAACTACTCGAAATATAAAAGTTTAAATTTCATAGTCGTATTCAGGGATCAAAATTAAATCGATATCATATACAATATCGCTATGTCAAAAAATCGTCATTTTCGATCCCGACTATCTCGAAAACTATTCGAGATATTGAAATACCGATTATGTATGTGTTAACATGTCTTGTAAAGTTACAGGAATACGGCAACAGACAGACAGAAGGCAAACAGAGAGAATGTACAAATTTCGATACAAAATTTTTTAAATTTCATCAAAAATAGTAACTAATGAGACTAAAATTCATCAACTACGTAATTGCATTTTTTTGCTTCTCGTTTTTCGTATGTTTTCAAAACTCACAATTTATCAGAAAAAGCAAAATAATAAAAAAAGTTTACATAAAATCTTCGTGCTACATTTAAATAAACAGAAAATAAAGCCGCATGGCTATTATAGACCTGAAATGTCTTGACTGATGAGAATGTAGCCATATAAGGAGTATTGGGATGAAGTTGAGAAATAGCCAAAACTGTTTTTAAGCGGAAACAATACTAAAAGATTGTTGCTAGAACATTAGATTACACCACAGGCAAATTTGTTTAGGGTATATCTGTAAGCTAAGAACGACATCGTACATAGTACATAGTCGGTGGGAAGTTTCTCTAGTGTAACCCGACGATCAAGTACTGGACTTAAAAGATGAGATCTTTGGCTATTTGGAAGTTGAAAGAGAAATTGCTTTATAGCGAAAAATGTTTTGCTTAGTTTAGAGCGTAAGCAAAGGGATCTTAAGCAACTGTTCCTGCTCATGGCTTTTCTTGTAATAATATGAGATCAATTCTTAGAGAATCAAATGCACTAACCTGCCCAGCTACCAAGGCTTTTTCGGAAAGGCTGCTACGCAAAAATCTTAGTGGTGAAATCATCAGTTCACACCCGGAGAATCTTTCGTTTAGCTGTCCTCCTTCCACCGGCGTACGCGATACAGATTTGGACTGATACTTATAAGTATGAAAATCTGCAGGATCAAAGGGCAAATCACGCTGCTAGAGAATGTAGCGCAGTTTGATGTTTGAATGACAAGCTAGGACTCTGGAACTTTGGAATCGGATAGGTAGTAGTGCTGCTAAAAAAGCTTCTTCCGACTAACTGCATTATGTTCAGTTAGGTACAGTGGCAAAGACAGAAGACGACTATTGTGTGTTCTAGTAAAAATAGTGGAGATCGGTTAATGTGCGAGCTTGTGTTTAAGACAGAAATCTTCTTAGTTTTAGTAATAGGACTCTTTGACAAAGTAGAATCTTTGATACAGTAATTGGATTGATTTCTTGAAAATCGATATTGTTTCTAAACGGCAACATAGCATTTTTCTTGTCTTTTTTATTAGTATTAGAAGTTCTGTTTGTAGTAACATAAAATTTATCATTGATTAAATGACAAGAAAATTGTGGAAAAACGCTCTAAATATTGCTGTCTCAGCAAGTTTTCGAAAAGTTATTATTGATTTTTATTTCCATTATTTCACTTGATTGGACTACGCTGTATAGGTTAAATATGGGACGCGACACACAGTACGAAATAATTCAGATATTGTATTACAAGCGGTAATTACGGTTATATCGCACCAAACAAAATTAAATGAGGTTTTATATTTAATTTGAAAAATTAATAAGAAGTTTGACTGACATGAGACAACTAGAATTAGTCATTAGATATATAAAGTATCAATGCGAGGTGCGAGAAACAGAGGTGGCTTATGAGAGAAGACAGATGCAGTTGAAATTAAAAAGATAGAACAGGTAAACAAAATATGGGCACTAGGCACAAGTGCTTACTAAAAGTAGAAAGAGGCTAAAAGAAAGTCCATTTCAAAGAATACAAAGAAGTAGAAACTACCCAGACATGTAAAAATAAAGAGGTAGGAACTATTTTCAAAACCTACAAAATTGCAACAATAATTGTTAATCCTTGTTCGGTCAAGGTAGGTCCAATGGACCCAGGGCCCACTTTACTTTGTCATATTTTCTAAAATATTCGTTTAAGGATAATTAGCCTTAATGACTTCTAAGAATACCTTAGGTAGAATGTTATCAGTTAGTCAAATATTTTAATTTATATTTAGTGGGTGAAAACAAATTTTTAAGTTGATTATTACATAACCGGACAAGGTGGGTCCATTGGACCCTCCTTACATTTTTATTAATACTAAACAATTCTCTGTAAATTAGGTTTATCTTTTGTTGTTGTAAGTTTCAAATGACAATATTAGTAGTCATTACGGTGATTTATGGTTTTATGAATATTGCAGGGTGCAAAACCATGAAATCGGCTGAATTGACATTTTTTAGATGTCAATGTACCGAAATACAAAAATAAACTGACCCCTTATAAAAATTGCAAATGTTAAGAGTTTTTAAAATAATTTTGAAAAGGTCTTTTGTATGTCTGGGAGTATCAAATAAAAATACAAAACTAATTGATACTTTTTATTGTGCGGTCTTTAGCCCTTTTAGGTAAATTATATTACATGCATGAGTTTTAAAAAATTTACAATATAATGTCGAATGAAAGAAAACATGACTTTAGCAAAAGTCACGTACAAGCTATAAAATATATGACTTTGTAGAAAGATTATAGAGAAATGAAGAATACCCAATGTAAAGATATGGTTTCTGCTGTCCTTCTAGGTAAATTACATTATATGATTTTGCAGAATTATATCGAACTAGGGAAGGCATTTACTTGTAGCCACCACAAATAATAATTGTTTTTATCTTATTTAATTATCCATTGAACCCACCTTGTCCGGTAACGTAACTAAAATACGCTGTCTGGATAAGGGTTAAAGTAAAAAACGCAAAGAACGTTAGACTAGCAAAGAAAGTGTGTAGCAAACTCAAATTAGATCAAATTAAGAGACTCTTAGTGTCCGTTAGAAGTTCAGCCAGTAGAAGACTGATTACTGAGAGTAACACTAAAAACCCAAAAGAAAAGCTCCTTAGGGTTGGCATTTAACAATGAATTAGAGTGTGCAGTAGTACTAAGCTAATATTTAATGAGCAAAATGCTGAGTTTATCGCAATTTATCGCAAGAGGAAAATTTAGAAATCTTAATAAGAAAAACTAAGTACGTAAATACGAAACAGTTACGTTTAAAAATCATAAAATGAAATTTAAATTGATGAAAATTAAAGTAATGCAACTTCTTGACGGTCCAATGTTTTAATGGGACATCAGAGTGGTAGGAAGTGTTTGCCAAGTGCATTACTTGTAAAAAGAGGGTTGCTGTTAGGAAACACAGTATGGCTGCAGACAATAATTTGTTCGATTAATCTGGGAAAACTGCAGATAGCGTAGTTTCAAGAAAGCCAAAAGTAAAAAGACAATAAACTGGTGTTTTGGATTGATAGTTATGGAGGTATTGTTGGATGAATTGTGTCTTGGGTTATAAACAGGATAAGGGTAGGTTGATCTGGTGGTGTGTTTGTTGGTTACGATTTCTAATCACCCTAATGGTACTGGCGGCTTTTACCTGACTGCTGTCTGTATAACAAGTCGTGATAGATGCAAAACAGATAAACTGTGGTGAGTGGCGATGCATGATTAAGTTTATGACTTAGGTTTCTTTGAGGTAAAGAAACAATAAGACTAACAACTGACAGCTTCTAGCAATATCAGTTTTCCACTTTCAGCTCTTTGACAAATTCGATAAACTTGACTTTTAGCTTGTGTCACAATTGATAGAAATTAGAAATAGGTAGGTAGTTTTCCAAAGATTTTATAACTGTTTGTAGTTTGGTAAAAAGTTTGATATCTCGGAAAGTCTAACAGAAAATTTTAAAAGGTGACAGTTCAACTAAGGTGTTTAGAAAGATATTTATTCCTCTCGATTCAAATGTTTTCAATAAATGCCGACTTCTTGAAAAACGATCAATCAAAATAGAAAAACATTTGGCAAGTTTAAAGAGAACTTCAGATCATGAAAGAACTAAACGTTATAAACAATGCTGCAGAACGAATACTGAAACTACTGAATGATGCTAATAACGAACAAAGAATAATACAACCAGTTCATTCTACAAATTGTCCGAAGGTGAAGAAATCGACCTTATCTGAAAACTTTTAAGACTAATAACAACATTAATGATGATAAATAACCCCAAATCTCTCAGGTGTGCTTGGATTAAACATTTGAAGTAAATTGTTGAAACTTTAGCTCAATTTCATCACATTTTCTTGTTACCAAGTTTCTACCAGTCTTTTAAAAAATTATTTTCTGCATAGACTTAACAATTCGGAGGAGTGTTTTGAAGTTTTTACAAAAAAGATTTTTACTCCATTCTGAATAACGAGGTATAGCTGACGCACGACCATTATTTTTGCTGCAATTCATCTTAGAGATGGAGGCTATTGCAGCAAGCTATTTTGGACTATGTCAGCTTTAATGTTACAATTTTTAGTACAAAATTCAGTCAAGAATTTTGCAAAGTAAAAAGTGAAAAGCTTGAAGCAATATTACATTTAAGTATGGAAACCGCAATGTTTCAATGCTACGGACAATATGCACAATGACTTGATTTTACGATGACTTTGGAAACTGCGATTTTTAAGTATTTGACAGTAAGTGAAAAATGAAGACAACTATTGCTTGTTCCAAAGCGTTAGTAGAAATGGTCCTCTGAAAGACGCGGTTTTAAGATTTTACTAAGGTGCTTGAGTTCTGTTTGGAATTAGGTCTTTGAATACTGAAGCCAAATGAAAGAGTTCTGTAAAGCATTGGAGAACACTAACTTGAAGAACGTAAGCCCATGAAAGCTTCTTAAATGTAATGCTGACAGATTTTGGTGATTATAATTTTCAGGAGCTTTTGAAGAAGTTGAGCAAGCACGTTCACTGTCTAAAAAAGGGGCTGGTACACATCTTCTTGCGTTAAAGGATTTATTAGAGTACTACAGAAGAGTTTTAACAAACTGACTGAACGTTTGTGAAATGCCATCACATTCTACAATCCCTGGAAAAACTCTCCCGAGACATAGTCAACTAAATTCTATTACTATTTCATTAAGGAATTGAAAACTAAAAA
>VTPC01001557.1:66741-79344 GCA_011009095.1 Ignelater luminosus
AAAAGTTTTATCGGGAAGTTTTCTGCCAAAATTATTAAAAAATCATTCTAAACGATTTGCGTCAATAAAATGATTTTTTCTAGTTCTATTAATTGAGTAAAATTTGCAAAGGTTACAAAATTCATTAATCCACAACGTATTTTACAAACTGTATTTGTAGAGAAATTGTTATTATAATTCCAGATTCAAGAGCACCACAGTATAAACAATATACGTTATTGTTATTCTATGCAATAAAATAGGTTCCAGTAATTTTCTATTATTACCTGTATTTTATTATTTCTATACTTTTATAATGTACGTATTTACATTTTCAATATTTTTAGAAATTTACAGAAAATGTTTGCAAGTAAATTCATTATCAATAATCAACAGACTGTCTTTAATGTGCTACTATTTAAAATAGCACATATTTGATTTAGTCAAAAATGTAACAACTTTTTCATAATTTGCTATAAACTAATGTTGCGTTTGCGCAACATTGGTATTTCTCGGATATAGTGTACATAAATATGATTCACCAGTTGCAGTTAGTTGGTGTATGTAGTGCAGTAAATTGTTTTTAGTGTAGTCTCCTGAACTGATAATAAAAATCTGAAATTATAGTAATAATAATAAAATTCAGGCATGTTTCTATTCAAATAAATGACAATAATAAGAGTTGTGACAAAAGTAAAACTGATAAAACTAATTATATAAGTAGATATGTCTTGAAAAAATACAAGATCTGTATATACTCGTTGAGGAAGTTGCGAACGAGAAAGATATTGACTACGATTGTTTGTGAAAGCAGTGTATTGAATACAGCGGAACTCTTCATGCAAAGTGTTGTAACGGTCTTTTTGTGGTTATTAGCCCGCCACATGATTAATTGTACGGTATATCATCTTTCTTCCGTGTGAGACACCCGGTATTTACTAAAGTTCCTTTGACAATTGATATACGCTTCCAAATTCTGGGGGAATGCAACACGCAGGCAGGACAGAAAGATTCGACACGTGAGAGGGTATGGTAATCTTCACCTAAGAATTGCGAGGAAGGTTTTCTCGTTGTTGTTTGAAAACCCTTTTTTAAAAAAGGGGTAAGTTAATTATCTTTTCTTTCATCTCTTACGGGTTCGTTACTAACGATGGTCTCTTTTGTCTCCAGTTTTTTTATTTGGTGGTGAAAAATACGAGTAATTTCCCAAAAATAAAAGTTGCACCCGAGTTGCCCTTCGTGCTTTCCAAAAAGCAGGGATAAATTCAATTGGATCTGGCTGTAGCAGTGAATGCTGGGAACAATTCAGTTTCATCGTCATCCATACGCAGAATATTATGGGAATCTATTCTGGCAGTGGACTGTCAACCCAATTTGAGAATTTCTCCGGCTCCTCTTAGCGAGTAATTTAATTCAGTTAAATTTGATTATTTTTTAAACCATTACAAAATTCATCTTTGCTTAGTAATAAAAATTAGAGTAACCTCACCAGATTTATTAAGGATCCTTTATTTAACAAAAAAAAAGAAAAGCTCCCTTTAATTCAATTTTCTTGTTGACCTTTATTTTTTTGTTTTTATCATTTAAAGTTTTGATAAATGCCTAATTCGGATGTAATTGATGATTATTTGTTTTGAGTTTCCAGTTTTTTAATTCTTTCTTTCAGCAAGCAATTTCGATCGAAAGCTACTTCCTGCATTTTGTGGTAAGACTGATTCATTCCTTCAATTATTATCCGATTGTTAATTTTAATTTGTTTTTTATGTTTATTAGATTTCAGTACACCTAAATAATTTCAAGTTCTTTTTCAGACTTCTCATTTAATTAAATTTTCCTTTCACTTTTTTAATTTTGCAATATCGGAGTTTGTTTCTTGCAGTACTCCGATGTGTTAAATTTTTTCTTTTGCCTTGAAACAACTTGAGATTATTTGTTGTGTGTGAGTACAGATAACCTGGTTTATACTTTTAGATTGTACTTTGATAATTTTTGTGTCATATATTTTTGCCATTATTTTCTTATTTTTAATGTTGCTTTGCATTTGGTTTATTCATTTTCCTGTTTATAATTAGTCCTTTTATTACATTTTTTGATTGCATTGTTTTTTTAAAAGTAAGGATCCTGTACTCTAAATTTTGATCAAATTCTGTAACTACGGTTACCTCTAGCAGTTTTTTTATTCATATTCAATTTATTGTTTTAAATTCATATAATTTTTTTGTATTTTAAGTATAAACTTATCGATCATTATTCCATTTAATCTTGTTTCCGTTGAAATCTGTTTTACTGGTTACTATAAAAATAAACCTTTACTTTGTAATTTTTACCATCCTTGTTTATTACAATATACGTATTTGGTAAACTAATATCAGGTGTTTTATTGTAAGTATAATCTTAGCCGTCCCGCACTCAAAGCCTACCCCCTGAGTTTAGCTGGCCTAGGACCTTGAGATCCTAGTTGTTAGTCATATTATTACTGTAACGCAGGTTTACGTTACAGTGTAACGGTAAATAGTCAAAAAAGAGGCCTAAAAACCGTATAAGCCAGAAATTGGTAGATGTTCAATCCTGTAGCTCGAAGTTGAAGATGGGGGTGGAGTTCAAAAATAGCAAATGACTCGAAAAATTAGGTTCTTACCTAGACCTAGAACTTAAATTTGTATTTAAAATCCAAAGCGATACCTAGAAGGCGCTAGAAACTGAACTAGAAGAAAGATACTATTGGCTAACCCACGCAGCTTCTCGTAGGCTAACACCCTGTATATGGAGTCCTTCCCAAACAACACCCTGTATATAGGGTTTACTTACAATACTGTATGTAAAAACTTAAAAATCGTGTCCTGAGATTAAATTGTATTCTCTGTTTCTCGGTAAGAAACCTACATTGGTTCCGCAACTTAAAATAAAATAAACTTTATAAATCTCCAACCGCTAATTTCTCAGAACTATAAACAAAGCTTTAATCACAAAATCAGATATTATGCTGATTGCTAGAGCCAGGATCCATCATTACGGTACTTATATAAGTTTATGAAACAAAACAAACTTTTAAAAAAATAAGAACACAAAAGTTAAACTACATGAGTTTATTTAGTTATGCGGAAATGAATGAATTCATATGACCGACACGATACGGTTATTTCTTTACACGTTCCTTGTATTCGAAGACTGAATACGATGAGCTTTTCTTTTACCTTACAAACACTAGAAAGTTAATTGGGTTGAACCATTAAGCTTATAAGTTTAAACCTAAACTCCACCCAGTAGGGCGTTGGTTTCTTAATCCCTCCAGAGGCCTTTCCTCAAGGATTAACCAAAATGCAATAAAATGCCCATACACCAAAACAAACTAGTAGCCACTACATGTTGAAATCAACCATGCGTCACACTTGAAAGAAAATGGCAAAACGCGAGAAGCGCCGGGTCCACTCAGACCCGGGTAGTCGCGGGAAACACCCGCGTTACGCGGTCTTCAGATTTCGACTCCTCGAGATGATCTTACACAGAAAATGATTTGAAATAGTAAAGAAGCTGGTTGTACACTATATTACCAAATGAAATACAGACGGTCAATTAAGAAATGGAAAAATACCAAACGGCATTTCTCTAATTTAAAACGTGCAGCAAGCATTTATTTCGAGAAATACAAATCAAATGTAAACAAAATTTTCGCAAATTGAAGTAACATAAAATGTTTAGGCGTCTATAAGACGATTAAATTTTACAAAAAGTCACTTACGGTAACAATTTTAACAACAAATCTTTAAAGGAACTTTGGACGAAATATCTGTTAACAATATAAATAGCTTATTGAATATTATAAAACGAAATGAAATGCTAAGTTTATATTATATGAATGTATTTAAAGCGAGACTCAAAGCAAAACTCGGATGAGTACGCAAAATTTCGAAATGACATTACAAAAGGTACCTGATGACAGTACTAAACATGTAAAAGAATTACCGGGCTCATCAAAGTCAAAAAAGACGAGATTCTTGTCAAACAATTAAGAAAAAAAGAAGACAAAGTAAGCCCGACATGAAGAAAAGAATATCCATTATAAGATTGTAAACAAACTAAATTAGAAGAAATATCGAACCAGATTGGAGGAAAATCGCCTTAGGAAGTACTCTATTTTCTTTGTAAGGAAGCAATCGTGTATTATTCTAGAAAATATGCGAATGATCATAACCGACACAATTTTGCGCTATATAAAGAAAGTCTGGAGATGTTTTTCGGTACTTTTATTTTTTCCGGATATTATTATGCATTCGTCCAAAGATGAAAACAAAAGCATCCCGCTTGTACGAAATTTTATGAGCCGAAATAAATCTGATTCTATCAAGAAAAACTTACACCTATCTAATAATGATCAGCTAGATAAAAGCTATGAATTTTCTAAACTGAGACCTATATTTCATATTACCAACTAAGAAATATGCAATTCGGTATTTTCTCGCATAACCTGCCTATCGATGAGTAGGTGGTGCTATACTTTGGTCGACATTCATGCAAGATGTTTATTGGGAGTAAACCAATAAGATTTTGGTTCAAATTATAGTGTCTTTATAGCTCAGGTGAATATTTATATAAGTTTGCACCGCATGGCGAAAAGATTCTAAGTATTGAAGGAGTAAATGATTTATCACTTAGAGAAAACGTCCTAGATCGTTTATCAATTGTACAAAGTCCATCAAATCATGGTTTATTTTTTGACAGTTTCTTTTCTTCATACAAATTATTCAAAGCGCAACTGGAATAGTCTGTGAAAATCAGACTCAAAATTATACCTTGGATATGGTAGAAAAAATAAAAAAGGACAGTTTCATATGATCCTGCGTTTGATAAAATAAACGAAATATGGTGTTAGGTGGTAACAAATTTATTTCTAAACATTTTGTATGATTTTCGAATTACCTTGTATATATCTACCTTTGTTTAGGTTTCAGTAATTTTCTCATGTTGGATTTCTGTCAACTAATTTTTTTTATTTTCTGAATATTTCCTTTTGATATGTATCTTTTTACCTCAGTTGCTCCCGTTATTTTTCTGAATAATTATACCTCCATTCAATTCTCCTAGTAACTAAAATTTGTATTATATGGGAATGACGGCGCACGCGTGACTTTGTAAGCGCTTCGCATAGGCCGTGAACTCGCCCCTTCTTCTGTATACCTTAAACGTATACACACGTATTTTTGTTCCTCCAGTAATTGGAATTTCAGGTAAATTAATTTTGCATTCCGATTTATTTTGTCTAATCTTGGATTATTTCCATAGAATTGCCTTTCTTTTTATCGTTTATCGTACCATAATTTATCGACTCCTGGCAATTATCTATTTATTACCTTCAGGTCTGGGCCTTGTTGAAAGTCCATTATAAGGGCGTTGCCGTTCGCCATTTTGTCCGCTGACCTTTCAAAGAGTTTTATGGGTTAGATTCTTTAATTATGATCTTAGAATGTAAGGAACCTCCATTTAAAATTGCTGGATGATCACCCCGACTAGTAAATTTTGGTAAAACTAATGCAGTAACACCTTTAGCATACAGAATATATGAAGAGAAAGGAAGGTATTTATTACTTAGAATTTACCTGGTTAAATACCTTTTTATTTCTAGCCTAAACTAGAATTTTACCTTTTAAGTTTGCTTACTAGCAGATAAAAAAAATTATTACTAAATTGTAATAAAAGTTAAGTTGCTTATCTTCAAGCAAGGATGTAAATTAACCTTGAAATTTATTATAAGGAACTTTTTTTTAATGCTAATCGTTGTCTTTTTTATAATTTGCTTCTTTGCTTAAGTCTCAATATTAATGAGATTAGGAATTTGGTTTAACTTTACTTAACACAGTCAACTAAGAATTTTTATACAAATTTGCTATAATCGGATACAGTTTCCGATAATCTTTAATTTATCGTAATTCAGAATTTTCTTTGCTAAGTAACATTGTTATGAAGGCCTTCCAGGGTTATCATTTCTTATTATTAAAATAATAATTATTATTCAATATACCATGTACCTGTTCTGT
Organism: Ignelater luminosus; assembly: GCA_011009095.1. Lineage (NCBI taxonomy): Eukaryota > Metazoa > Arthropoda > Insecta > Coleoptera > Elateridae > Ignelater > Ignelater luminosus. The sequence continues at coordinate 72,753 of VTPC01001557.1, forward strand.
TGTTTTTCTTTTATTTATAGGTGTGTAATAAACATACATTAAGTTTAATTAAATAATATTACAATGTGTAATGTTTCTTTTATTTACTGAGAAATAATTAGCCCTTTGGAACTATTTTTCTCGATTTACAATTAGGCTTTTGGTTTTCTCTCTTTTTTCATTAATAAAGAGCGTGACATCCCTGTTATTTTATAAGTGCAAGAGATTCTCACGTTCCTTCAAAATTTGAAAACGATTTTGAGATCTCACCTTTAACTAAATTATTAATCCAAAAGTTAAAAATTGCAACAATGGTTAGTTAGGTAGAATGATAATTCAGCCGTTACAGTTGCTATAAATTCTTGTTCTGACAATTTTATACTGAGACTATACTATAGTATGATTAAATAACTACATTTCCAAGTGATGTTAAGAAATGAAAGACAGTCGATAAGATATAGACAAGACAAACGATGAAGTTAAAAATATATTTTACTTTATTTTATGCCCAAAATTAACAAACATTTACTGCATTTTCAGAGATTTGTTATCAGGTTACTAAGTTGACTAGACAAGATTTACTAAATTATAGGAATAGTATTTGTTATAGCATTTCCAAGTGCTGTCCTGATCATCAAGTGCCAAGTTTTAAAGACTCAATTGCGACTTTAGCATTAGAACAATTTAATGATTTTTTTACTAATGACATGAAACAATTATTCAGAAGAGTTTATACTTTTAAATATAATTATAATAAATTGAAAATTTGCAATTTAATAATAAGAAACGCTAGTATGGCAGCACTAAAAGTCATACTTAAAACACCAAGCAATATTTAATGGGAATTAATGCATAACTCCTAAAATTCAAAGCCATTTTACTTTAATAATAAGTAGTAAAAACGCTTTATAATTAAATTTCTTGTGAGTGTCTCATTTTGAATTGGTAGTATCAGCATGTGAAAGTACTGAACATTAAGGAATTTTACTATAAAACCATTCAATATTTCTTGTCAATGAATAAACCACAATGGGGCGGTATCTGCGAAATTTAATTAAATAAGCTTAAATGCGGTATTACATTGTTTATGCCTCATATTTATGCAACAAAGGGCACAACCATTATTCCAAGCAGAACATTTAATAAAATCTTAGTACCACTATACAGTGTTGAAATGGGAAATTGCAAAGTTAATTTTAATGAAAATGGAATACTTGACAATAAGAGCCTAAGATGAGTGAACATGGAAATAATAATTTTATTCTGTTATTTCGTAGCCCACTTCGCTTTGCGAACAACTAAAACAAGTAAAATTAACTAAAAGAGTAGATGTGTTCATGTGAATTTAAAGTTTACAGGTATTGGTTGTAGTTTGAGAGAGAAAAAAGGAAGCTTGGGTGTTCGTTTGCTATTACTACATTCCTCCAGGCGCTCAGACTTCATTGACCCATTAAAGTATGGTGAAACCCTTAACATGTTTAATGCTTGTAAAGGAAAGTTCTTGTTTTATGTACACTATACTGTAACAAAACCTTTTTATTGCAATTTTTAGATTTAGAAAAGATAAAGTAGATAATTGTTAGATTAATTATTAACCTTAACAGGTTAAATTGTAAAAAATGATATTTTTAAACCTAAATATTATTTTCAATATTATAAAGGAAAATATTTAAAAAATTACTATACGTAAATTCAACAAAGATACCCATACCTTTCTTGCAATATAACAAATATAATAGCACTAACAACGTTGAAAAACAGCAAATGGACTACCTAGAGTAGCCCTAAAAACGATTTCACTTATATAAAGAAAAAAATAGCGGTAACCCAGTTCTTTTGTCGAGAATGATCTTAAAGATAACTCTCACATATTCCTACATACGTCAGTGGCACGCTAGTGGTCACGAAACTGAAATAAACGCTCGTCTGTTTAAGGGCAGAAAAGATCCTAAAAGACTTCGGAAGCATGCAATTCAGCCCTAAAGCGTCTGCCATGCTCAGACAGGATGAGTGACGGAAATCGAAGCTAAGAATTCTATTACATAGAAAAGAAAAGAAATGCATTTAACGCAGAGCTAACTTCTTTAGAAATCATATTCAAAAGGGGAATCAAAACGAACATTTTTTGTTAATTCCAGTATAGAAGGATAATTTAATAGAAAGTCGGAAAGTAGGACATCTATTGAATCGATGCATTCGAAAGGAGCGGCGGTTCAAAAGGAGAAATGGAAGGAAGTGAATTATTAGGATTAAAAGGGTTTATATTATATAAATTCGTCTTTAAGCTGGATTATAAATATTATAAAAAAAATATTAAAATTTCTAATTCACACTGGTTAAGATTGATTTGCAGGAATCTTCAAAACTCTCTCTTTAGTTCAACTTAAATTACGTAAATCACCTATTCCTTTCCCTCTCCTCCTTCTTTTTCTTGTTTCTTTAACAAAAAGTTTTATGTTTCAAAGTAGACATGTGACGCAGCAGTTTTATCCTTACATGTACGATTAAAGCAGACTAACTTCAAATGAAGTAGTACTTTGCGGTTTTCAGCACTTATGTTATGTGTGTACGGACATAAGTAATGTAAGCCTGATGTTTAGAGACGGGATTTATATGCAAACATGCGTAGCTTTCAATTTGAGGATTAATTCTTAGCATGTACGCTACGTACACACTTAAAGTAAAAAATGTATGTGCTCCATCATCATTAATCATAATAGAAAGAGTTTGAGTAGTTCATTTAGACTATTATTTAAAATGAAATATCTTAGTATCTATTACTCAGCTCTTTCACAAGCATACAAGTTTAAACTCTAGTATGTAGCTTCTTCGGATTGTAATAGAAATAGAGACTTCTAAAGTACTTAATGTTTGAGAAATGTCTGTAGAAAATTCTAGAACTGATTTTATGCAAGAAGCTAGAACTGTATCAATCTTGAAATGCATGAAAATTGGACGCTGTAAATTGATAGTACAAAGGTATTTATTTTGGTGTGTCAACTGATTTGCAGGTAATTGGGATACGAAAAGATGCTAGCGTTTAATAATTAGTTTAAAAATATTCCTAGAAATTCTACTGCATGTTATGTACTTGAATTAGACGCTCTATATAAGAAAATATAAAGTAACCTTACTTCTAAAGTGCAAAAAAATAAAATTCCTTAAGGTTGGCTAATTTATTTCGTTTGGTTTTGAAATCAAAATATCAGATGGGGTTAAATCATAGTTGTCAAAGTGAAACATAAAACTTTAGACTAATTAGCGTTGGCAAGGCGGTCCGTTTGTTCGTGAACAAAAAGGAAAACTTAACAGAGCAAGAAAAAAACAACTTATTATGGAAGCAAAGAAAAACCGAAAAAACAGCTTGTAAAGCTGCAGAATTATCATTTATAGGTTTTGGAAGAGCATTAAAGAATACGTTTTCTGTTGAGAGAAAACTAGAAGGTAAAAAAACAAAGAAAACGATGAATATTCGAAAAATCAATCAATGGAAATGGAGCTACAATAGCTAAAATTTAATGTTTTAGATTAAACTATCTCGGAAAAATAACATAAAGCTTTTCAGTAGACCTACTGTTCAAAAATCAACACCTAAGCAACAGGAACGTCTAACTAACAATCCGTTTGAAGACTTAAGTTGCAAGATATTTCTCAGCTAACAGGCTCACGTCATAAAGGCGTCTTTTTCTTCACGTCGATTTTTCATTACAAATTATTTACCTTTTGGTGACAGATATGACGTTTCTAAAACGTATATATTATGTATTTCAATAACTGTGTTAGTTGTCATTCAGTAACAATCGATCCAGCATATAGATGAAGAGCAAACGTATTAAATTGTCTACAATATTGTATGGTATACTCCCTTTAATGATCCAAGAAAATGCTGTAATTGATAAGTTTTCTCTTTTAATTTTATTGCTAACAAACAAATTTTTGATTCTATTATGTAGCTGTACTGTTAGAAGGCTTTCAACACACAGGTTTCAAAGTGTTTGTAGGTACTACGTCAAGACACACTACGTGAACTGTGAAACCAATCCAATATTTACTAAAGTTAAAGGAGATATATCCAAATGGTGATCGCTATTTGCTTGTAATAAAAACGAGGAATCACAATCAGCTATGAGCATCATGAATTCAAATAAGAATAACTAACGTGTCATCAAAAAGAAACTCAATCTGCATAACCTGTGAAGTGAGAAACCTTTGCACGGCTCGGCACAAAGCTCGGCTTTGGGTCAGGGCGGACCTCAGTTTTCAAAGGATAACTTGGACCTATCGGGTCGTCTGGTCTTATGGGGTCTCTAGAGCCTGTCGAGTCTCCTGGCCCTGTCAGGTCGTTCTGCCTTGTCATATAATTCAGAGATCCTGTACCTGTCACGCTCCCAGTCTTGTCAAGTTTCCCGGCTCTGTTGGGCTTTCGGGCCCAGTCAGGTAGGATATCTCGGTCCTGTCCAGTTTTCCGGCCCCATCGGGTCGGGTTATTGGGACTGTCAAATCGTTCAAGGGTCTTGGACCTGTCAGGCTTCCCGACCCTGTTGAGTCGTTCGGACTTCTCAACTCGTTGAAGAGTCCGCGCCGTTCGAGACTCTCGAGGCTTTTTCGGTCGATTAAAGAGTTTTCAAGCTTTTTGCAAGCCGCATCAAGTTTTTAATCCTAGCTAGGGCGGACTTGAAAATTCCGACTCGTCAATCATCTATTTTTTTTGTATTTGTTACATTGCTAATTTAGAAATACTAATACGTGTGATATTTCACCAATTTGCATTTTAGCTCATTACAAGTCGAAAAGAAAAGTGCAAAATAACGCAATTGCACTAATCTACTTGGGCCCAGTAGGGACCATGGCCCATCACTCTTTTCTCGGAAAAAAAAGGACGCAGACCGAAAAAGTCGTCTGCACCTTAGTACCCGAAATGGAGAAGTTTTTGGAGTCTTCTAGCCAATCAAAGTCAAGTTGGTTTTATAGGCGTCCGTCACAGGAAGGTTAGGTTAGGGGTTTTGCGAGTTAACAAAACCCAGTTTAGAGTGTTTGTTTCAATAGTAAGCATTTGTACCACCAAAAAATTATTCCCATCTCCAGAGTTAATGCTAGCAAGTTTGAAGGAAAAAAACTCATAGAGCGAAAATGAGAAGAGCTAGAAAGACGAGATTTAGTATACGTGATCAGGGTAGAGTCATTTCATTCAATACTTTTATGCTCACGAATAGAAAAAAAATCATCAATTAGTTCTGTAACTGAAGTTATAAGCAAACATTAACAATAACAATATTTAATATTTTAAAAATAAAACATTACATAGATCGACGTATTTGTAACGTGAAAAAGATGTAACTTTTGGACATTACTAAGTGGACTCAATGGTGACGTAATATTTACGTCAGTTATTGGGTATTATGACGTATATGACTAAACATGACCAAATATCGACGTCATCATGTTAGTTGGGTTTAAACTTGATAGGAAAAAATTCATCATATTAGCATACGAGATATTTCGAGATATTTCCCTTTTGCAAAAAGAAACGTGGAGAAAGCAAATATTATTTTGCAGAAAAAAGAAAACAATTGTTTTAAATCTGCACGTGCTTTGCATTGATGTTTATAAACATTCTCCTCTAAGACTGTCCACAAATGCTTGCTAGGAGACAAGTCGAGAAATTGCAAAAGCCAGGCCAAACATCGAATATTGTTATTCTCAAAGCATTGCTTACTGTGCTCTAATGTGTGACAAGGGAAATAATAGTCAGTAGAATCAACTTTACTAAAAATCTTTAGATCTGATGGTAATTAAACTTTATTTAGCATAGCTGACGAAGAATTTTCCCACGTCCTGGAACCCCATGCATTCTCATATCATGATACTGCCCCCACCATGTTAAACAGTTGAAGTAATACAGTTGGGATGATATCTTTCTCCCTTTCGCCATCGAACGAATTGCGGGCTAGTCTGGCCACAAATCTGCATCAGCAAAGAAAAGTAGAAAAAGTATTATAGTTTATTAGTCAGCTATACACGTAGGATTTAAAAAAGAATTTATACATTGCAGAGTCGAGCTTTTAATAAAGTTTTCCTCAGATCAAATCGCTTAGCCCAATCATTAACAGTCCAATTTTTATATCTTTGTACCCAAAGTACTATATCTTTTTTTTTTGTTCTGTTTTTCTGATTGCTCCGTAGCCTCTTAGTTCAAATTCCCTTAACCGTCTTCTGACCGTTACAGCCGAACATGTAGGTCCAGAAGTTTGCTGCAGGTCACTAGCGAGCTCTCTTGATCTCTTTTTCAAAACTTTTTGGTTTATTTTTAAAGGACGCTGTTTCTTTGTACCTTTCAGGGTCGTTCGAACTGCGTAACGAGAAAATTTAACTATTTTCGTAATCTTCACCTGACTTACGCCCTGCGAATCCAAAAGTATTCTTGTTTTTAGGCATTTCTATAATGTTTGTAAAATTACAAAACAAACTGCTCAACTAAATCACTTGCAACTGTTTGTTTTCTCTACTGAGATGATGCTATTGATGTTCTGAGAGGAACTTCAATTAAACAAAAATATTTTATTTTATTATAAATAGAAGGTGAAAAAACAATAAACAAGCAATAATACTTATT
>VTPC01001558.1:0-45740 GCA_011009095.1 Ignelater luminosus
TAATTCTAAGAGTTGTACAGTAAGCTTATACAAAGAAAAATTAATTAAAATCACCTAAATTTTGATGGGTTCTAAAAAGTTTTTCTTTATTTTCTTTATAGAATCAAAGTAACTGACAGTAACGGTAAAGTAAGTTAGTTACATATTTGCAGGAACTGTAATGGTAACTAGTTACTTTTTAAAATCAAGTAACTGTAATTGTAACTAATTACATTTTTTGATAAGGTAACTGTAACTGTAACTAATTACTTTTTTAGAGTAACTTTCCAATGTCTGACAATATGAGAACGCATTAAGACAGTCTAATGAGAATGTGTCGTGACATAACTTTAAAGGAATTATTTCTGCTTTTTTGCCATGTTGCATGAGCTAGGTTGAAATTGCCACATATTATGAAAATACAATCTAGAAAGCTATCAAAGTTATGCATCAACTTATCACTAAAGGATTGGCAAGCGGTTGAGTCGCGAGGGCGGATGTACACGCAGCATGCATACAGTTTACGAAAGCCGCACTAATACGAGGGTGGTCTGAAAAGTTTCCGACCTCAACGTGAAGATGGCAGCACTCGTAAATAAAAGCTACTGAATTTCGTTGTTCATCTGTTGACAGTTACTCACCAAAGTTTCAGCAATTTTGGAGGCGCAGTTTTTAGGTAACAGTCGTTTGAGTGAGTTGATGTGAGTTTTTTTGTGAAAATGGACAAAATCGAGTATCGAGCTGTCATTAAATATTTGTTTTTGAAAGGCAATACGCCTTCGCAAATAAAAGATGAGTTGGATTCTGTGTATGGGGACTGCACCATCATTTACCACAGTGAAATTTTGGGCTGCTGAATTTAAACGTGGCCGTAAGAGCTTGGGAGACGATGAACGTTCGGGACGTCCAAAAACTGCAACTACCGACGAAAACATCGCCAAAGTTCACCAAATGGTGCTAGACGACCGCCGAATTAAAGTGAGAGAGATAGCAGAGGTTATGAACATGTCAAAAGAACGTGTTTGTCACATATTAAATCAACATTTAGGCATGAGAAAGCTGTCCGCGCGTTGGGTGCCGCGTTTGCTCACGTTAGACCAAAAACGTGTTCGAATGAATATTTCCAACGCTCTTTTGGCGCAGTTTAGGCGAAATAAATCCGAGTTTTGGCGCCGATTAATTACTGTAGATGAAACTTGGATACACCATTATACGCCCGAAACAAAAATACAGTCCAAACAGTGGACTGCAAAGGGGGAACCGGCTCCGAAAAAAGCAAAAACTGTTTCTTCGGCTGGGAAAGTGATGGCGACTGTTTTTTGGGATGGTCATGGAGTTATTTTAATAGATTATCTTCAAAAAGGAAAAACCATTACAGGAGCATACTATGCATCATTACTTGACAAGCTGAAGGCAGAACTTTTGAAAAAACGGTCACATTTGTAGAAAAAGAAAATCCCGTTTCACCAAGACAACTCACCATCTCACACCTCAGCGGTTGCCATGGCGAAAATCCACGAATTACGGTTTGAACTGCTTGACCATCCGTCTTACTCACCAGATCTAGCCCCAAGCGACTTCTTTTTGTTCCCTCATCTAAAAATTGCGCTCGGAGGACAAAGATTTTCGTCAAATGAAGAGGCAATCACCTTCGTGAACAATTATTTTGCAGAGAAAAATGCCGAGTACTATTTGGACGGGTTACAGAAAAAAATTTTCAGAAAAAATGTCTTGTATCTTTGTTAGGTCGGAAACTTTTCAGACCACCCTCGTAGATACCCATACATTCTTCGGCATCACTTTCGAGTTCTGTGACTCGACGTGGTTTTAGAGTGTTCCGAACTGCAATAAGTGTCCCTCTATGCTCCTTGAAGGTGACCTATCCCTTTGAAAAACCGTGTAACTTTTATTAAACAAGGAGAAATTTTCTTTTTGCAGATTTGCAATAAGCACTCATAGAAGAAAAAGTTTACCTGAAGCTTTATTGGCATTTACGGGATATTTTAAAATAAAATGGAACATGTTGCAGTTTTAAAGGAAACACCTGCATTTGGCTAAAGCAGTCATAAAACGACAATAAATCATCTTAAAAATAAAATCCATTTAACCAAATCTGATGAAGTCTACCGAAATACCTTAAAATTGTCATCTAAAGAGCAAATACTTGAAAATGATCTTGTCGCCTCAAAGTAGCTTAAAAAGATGCCTTACCGTACAAATAAGTTGCCTAACTTAACTCTAAACACATAGTAGTATTTATTGAATTGCATTTTAAAACAAAAAAGAATTATGAATTTTAAAACCGCAAAAACTGGATATTTAAAAAGAAGAAAATATTAGAAATATAATATAAAAGCACCAAAAAGGTATAATACAGGTATTAAAATCAATTTTTTTCAAAAACATGCATGCATTTATAAAAATGACCAAAATGTGCATTTAAGTGCAGTTTCAGATTTGCATGTGTGTATACATAAATAAGTGAAACATACATGCATAAATAAGCAAATGCATACAAATTCTAGCCTTAATAAAATAATAATAATAAACCTGATAGTTAGATTTTAAAATGATGTAAATCAACCTCTCACTGTGAATCCAGGTTGCGTCCACGAACAGCGACGAACACTAACTATGATTACGCGCTGTCGCCAGAGAAGAGGATGCTTCTGCATTTGCGTTTATGAAAGTTGACGTTTCTTGTCACTATAGTAACCACTTTTCTGACTCAAAAACATCAGGGAAGCGTTATTTTATTTGCCTCGGCAGAGAAATTCTTCCCTGACTAATTTTATTAAGAACAAAATAACAAATCTGAGACAAGATGATATTTCCATCAAATTTTGTTTTTTTGAATGTTTCTATTTTAGATCTACTCGTCCTCTAATTTTTTATTATTTCTGTCAATCGTACAGAAAGTTTATAATGTGCTGTCAGCTCGTGGACATAAGCCCAGAAAAAAAGGTAATTTACAAACGTATTTATTGGCTATTACAAAAACAAATATCAACTCAAAAATATTGAAGTCTCGTGAGAGACTGCTCCTTGGTTTCCTTGAGGTTAGACTCATACTTTCTCTTTTGTGTCTAGTTTTGGCTTTGATCTTGCCATAAGTGTTGCTTCCTCTTTCGTTTCTCTGTTTGTACCATATTGTATTTGAATCAATTTATGTGGATGTCCCGCTCTCATTCGAACTCTACGCTGGGTTATTTTCTATTTTCTATTCTCTACTCTTCTTGTTTCATGTAATATTGGAAATCTATTCGGCGAGCATTGCAACTACAATGTGTCTTATTTTTTATATGCATTGTGTTGTAATCGGGGACGTTTGCGGACCCGCGTAGTTAGACACCCCATGTAAGAAAGTTGGTTCCTTGTACCCTAGGGACGACCTAATGTTCTCCTTTTGGTATATGTAGAGTTGCACTCCTTTGCTGGTTTATGGAAGCTTCTTATTAGTCACCTGACTTCGTTTTATGGGGGCATGTTTTCCACCGGGGTTATCTAAGGCTGTCCTGTCTTTTGTGTATTCTATTAAAAGGTTGGATTTTCTTTTCTGGGTTGGGTAGGATTATAGAGACTTGGTCCTTTCCTTTTTAGGAGATCCAGGAGAATTATTTGTAAACCATTGTCTTGGATGGTGCTTCATCCCTAAATAACGAACTAAGTTTTTCCACACATTCCTGTGGTGTTAACCCGTATCGAAAATCATAAAAAATCATCACTTTACGTAAAATCACGATTCGATATTTCCGTCTTTTTCACACAATTAAATTCTGTTTGAAACAAAACTGCTCGGTTTAAATTCAAACTGTTAAATGTATTATTGGTAACAAATGTCAAATTTTACGAATGCGACCATTGCAGAACGCTGGCAATACCAAAAGTACTCGATTCAGCGAATATTAGCAGTGCCCCCCGTATCATGCCTGTATAACATTATATGTTTGTTGTATATTATTTATAGTTTAAATATAAAATACAATGTCAGTTAAATCATAAAAAACAGTCGATTTCGAAGTTCTGTTTATTGGTGTTATAAGGTTGTAACTCAGTACACGTGGACATAAATACATAATTTTATTTGGATAACTAAAAGTGGAAATATAATTTATTCAGATCTCTAATATTATACTATCAGGTGATAAAAGAGTGTATTAAAATAATTACATGGTATCATTTTTAAATATAATCGATACCTACTAAGAAATTGATAGTGTAATGATACATAATAGTTATAGTACACAAGAAAAATTCTAGACCTTCTTAACAATAAGCTACAGTCATTATCTGTTAATTTCCAGCATATTGATTGGGTACATAAACAAAAGCCTCGCTGTACGATGGCCAATTTACTAGTTGTATAAAACAGTGGGTGCAGCGATAAAGACTTTTATTTATATCAATTACTTCTTAGTATTCACTCTTGAGAAATTACTGAATGAATGTTAAAGTCAATACAAAAGATCTTAGTAAAACATTTTAAGTGGGTTGCCGAGCAGTTTGACAGAAGAAATGTTTGGTCCTCTGCTAGCGCATTAGTGCATAGTAATTCAAGAGTAATTAAATGACCATTTTGTCGTGTACTGCGGAAGCATCTTTAAGTTAAGTAAACGGTAAATACTTTAGTATTAATTAAACAGCACTACCTACTTGTAACGGGAAAATGCCCAAAAGTTTGCACGAGTCCCGTCAAGACCAATGGCTGATGTTAAATCCCGTAGCTCATGCCGCAGATGGGGTGGATTCTCAAATGAACTTACCTAAGCACACACAAAGAAAAGCTCACCGATTTCCAAAACTTGTAATGTCATTTTAAAATTCGCACTAAATCCGCCCCTGTCTTTCAATTTCGTTCAAATATTTGTTTTCTTGACGCGCAATATTTAAATTGTTTCATTAAACGAATGTTTGTTATAATGTTATTTTAAAGAATTGATAACTTTGTGGTCTCGACTTCTGGGCTCCGTTTAGAAGTGCCTTTTGCTGTTTTCCAATATCAGATTCTTGGAACCTTAGTCGCAAAAATTAAAGTCACACCGTCTCGATTGAGCCAGGTTTAAGCTGGTAAAACTACAATGGAAATTTTCCACTGTCTCATAAGAATATTTATATTTTGACCTGTTAGGGTGTGCATCTGACTTTCGAACCTCACTCCAGTAAGTACACATTGCGCTACAGGAAACGCAGAGAGAGAATAGGAGTACGTGGATAGCTGTTGACTTGAACCAACGTGTGGTAATTTTCGACGTTTACCTCTACATCCCCTAATTGGATTCAAACCAAATTAAGTGAAGCGATTCTCTTAGCAAAAAAAAGAGATCGGACTGGAGAAATCGTAATTATTAAATTAAAGTGGTTTGTTTACCAACAGCAAGGCTTATAAATTTCGCTATCGTGGGGAATGTATAACCCAAATATAATTACGCTGGTGTCCTCCAGAACGCAGAAATTGTAGAGGGTAGAAACGCAACAATTTTGGTTCCGTTGGTGTAACGTGAAAGGGTCTGTCGAGAACAGAAACTTCCCGCCCCGTAAAGCGTCGATCTGTGTGTTTTACATCTTGGAAGCTCCGTGATCCGAATGAACTAAGTAAACTTAAAGAGCGTTTGAGACTCAAAGTGGTTTTAGTTATTTTTTCTTAAAGTTTGTGTATAAACACTTGAATTCTGTCCTTGTGCTTTTTGGTTATTGTTAACAACAGTGATACGTTGTTGAAACCTAAGTTCCCTTGAACATTGGTGAACGTGAGATTTTGCGTCGAATACTACGTGGGTTAGCTGCTATCGTGGAAATCAGAGACCTGCATATAACACCTGGAAGGAAGATTGCCGTTATAGTAAGAAAGACCTGTTTTGTTTTGTTATTTGAGCTCTTATGATTGTTTCATTTGATAAAGACTAGGAGAACATGGAATTTGTGAAATATTCCATACGAAAACCTTGCTTAGGCAAGATTAGTTTCGTATTTTCTCATTAAATTATGATATTCACGATCAATATTTTTAATTAATTTGTAACAGGAACGTTCCCAGGTAACTTTAGCTGGTGTTGATTAAATTATGGCAACATAAATAATAACTTTTGACTACTGTTTTTTTTGTTATTAGATATAAAGTTTATTGGTTGCTATTTCAAAATTTTCTTTTTTTTTGGACTTTTATTTTCTTATTTGTGTACCAACTTTGTTCTCCAGTGAAGGAATTAATTCATACCCTTTATTGATATTCTTTTGTAGTGTTATTTTGTTTTTTTATATTCTTGTTTGTGTGTGTTTAATCCATTCTTATTATTGTTTTAATAAATATAAGAAAGGTCGATTATTTACGTTGTGTGTTTTTTTTGTAAGTGGATCTCTGGTCCAGATAAGCAGCGTTAATTTCGTTACTTTGTTCGTTTGGCTATTAAAAAGCACGGTGGTGCTTAATCCAAATTTCATTTATAGACTAGATACCTTTGTTCAAGAGAGAAGTAAATATCAATCTGGTATTTCTTTCTTGGATCTTTTTTGGAAAAGAAGGAAGTCTTCGGAGGACTTCCTTGTCAAAATTGATCAGGACAAATCACATGCTAATGCAGTGTTTATTTTGTGTGTTGAGTCTCAATTGTGAAACGCTAAAGCGAGTTTTAATAAAGCTTTCACGAGGTAAGTTACACACAGGGTGAGGTTTCGCAAGAAGCCTATGTACAAGGTGTCGGATTCACGAGCAGTCGCGTGACCGACCATCAGAACCCTTCTTTTGTGAACATCTATCAGTCTAGTAACAGTTTGTAACGGGAAGATGCTCAAAAGTATGCACAAGTTTCGTCCAGACCAATGGTAGATGTTAAATCCCGTAGCTCATGCCGCAGATGGGGTGGATTCTCAAATAAACTTGGCTAATCTCTCGCAAAGAGAAGCTCACCGTTTTCCAAAACTCTTATTAAACTAATAGATGGTCGTAAAAGAGGGCACCATCAGAACCCTTCGATCTACGACTGCTGGTGCCCTCTTTTACGACCATCTATTAGTTTAATAAGAGTTTTGGAAAACGGTGAGCTTCTCTTTGCGAGAGATTAGCCAAGTTTATTTGAGAATCCACCCCATCTGCGGCATGAGCTACGGGATTTAACATCTACCATTGGTCTGGACGAAACTTGTGCATACTTTTGAGCATCTTCCCGTTACAAACTGTTACTAGACTGATAGATGTTCACAAAAGAAGGGTTCTGATGGTCGGTCACGCGACTGCTCGTGAATCCGACACCTTGTATATAGGTTTCTTACGAAACCTCACTCTGTGTGTAACTTACCTCGTGGAAGCTTTATTAAAATTCGCTCTAACGTTTCACAATCGAGACTCAACACAAAATAAAAACTATATAAACACGTGATTTGTCTTAAATAATTTTGCCGAGGAAGTCCTCTGAAGGCTTCCTTCTTTTAAAATAATCAAAAAAAGAAATATAAATTAGTATTAACTTTTCTCTTGAACAAAGGTATGTAAACTTTAAGTGAAATTTAGAATAAGCACCACCGTGCTTTTTAATAGCCAAAGGAACAAAAAAAAAAACAAAATTAACGCTGCTTCGTCTGGACCAGGGATCCACTTACAAAAAAAAAACAAAATACAAATAATAGACCTTTCTTGCATTTATTAATAAACAATAGTAATAAAAAAAATGAATTAAACACACAAACAAGAATATAAAAATAACACTACAAAAGAATGTCAATAAATAGTGTGAATTGATTTCTTTACTGGAGAACAAAGTTGATAAAATAATGAGAAAATAAAAATAAAAACAAGTTATTACCATAAACAAAAAGAAATGATTCTGTTACGTTAAAATTTCAAAATATGAAACAAAAGATCAAAATTCAAGTATTAAATTAATTTAACCAAGATAATCTTAACAATAAATTTTTAAGTAGCAACAAATGAACTTTATATCTAATAACAAAGAAACGGTAGCTAAAAGGTATCAATTATGTTACAACAATTCAAAAAATACCAGCTAAAATTACCTGGGAACGTTCCTGATACAAATTAGTTAAAAATATTGATCATAAACATAATAATTTTATAAGAGAATGAGAAGTTAATCTTGTCTAAGCAACGTTTTTGTTCGAAATGTTTCACAAATTCAAAGTTCTCCTAGTCTTTCACCAAGTGAAACAACCATTAAAAACTCAAATAACAAAACAAAATAGGTCTTTCTTACGTATAAATGAAATCTTTCTTCCAGATAGTATGTGCAGGTCTCTGATTTCCAACGACAGCAGCCCGTCTCCAGATGATATACGGCGCAAAATCTTAAAATCGCCGGGTCTCACCAATGTTCAAGAAAACTTAGGTTTCAAGTAACAATCACTTTCATTAACGTTAAACAAGAAACACAAAAACAAAATCCAAGTGTTTATACACAAACTTTAAAAATAACTAGAACCACTTTGAGTCCCAAATGCTCTTTGATTTATTTAATCTATTAGGTTCACGGAGCTTCCAAGGTGTAATACTCACAGTTCGATTCTTCACGGGACGGACAGTTTCTGTTCTCAACAGACCACTAAACGTTGCACCAAAGGGACCAAAATTGTTGCGTTTCTACCCTCTACAAGTTTTATTTCCTGGCAAATAATAGCGTAACTTTAGATGAATCTGAACCGCTTCCCACAATAACAACTATTCGAAGTATCACTTTTTGGTAAACAAACCGATTTTCTTTCGTGAATAACACGACAAAGACCCAACGAAACCCGGATTTCTCGAGTCCGATCTCTCTTTCTTATACTAAGAGAATCGCTTAACTTGAATTAAGTTTGTAACCATTTAAGGGCTTGTAGAGGCAACGCCGAAAAAAAAACATGCTCGCACGTCGATTCGAGTACGCAGCTACCAACGTAATCCCTATTCTCTCTGCGTCTCCTGTCACGCAGCTTGCGCTTACCGGAGTGGGGTTGGGAAGCCAGATGCACGACCTTACAGGTCAAAATGCTAGTATTCTTATGAGGCAATGAAAAATTCCACTCCTTAGATTTTCAGCCTGAACCTGACTTAACAAAGACCGTGTGACTCCAGCATTCGCGACTAAGATTCCAGGAACCTTTTATTTACGTCTGGATCTTGATATTGTAAAAATAACAAAAGGCACGTCCGCTGGAGCCCAGAAATCGAGACCACAAAGTTATCAATTCTTTAAAATAAAATTTTAACAAACATCCGTTCATAAAATGAAATAATTTAAATATTACGTGTCAGAAAAACAAATATCTGAACGAAATTGAAAGACAGGGGCGGATTTAGTGCGAATTTTAAAATAACATTACATACTTCCAATTTTAAGAAATATACTTTTCGTTAATCTATTTTCCTTTTTTCCACTTTTCTGTTCTTGGTTTCACTATTTTTTTTTGTAATTAGTGTAAATGGAAAAACTGTTCAATCACCTATACCACATGTTAATATTCGGATTAATCGCTCACATCAGTGTTTTGAGGGACAATGTGCTCAATAAAATATACGATATTACAATCATTTATGTGAGTCGTAGTTATAAGTAACTGCTGCTGTCTTAATTGTTGAAGAGAATGACTGCAATCCAGAAAATCAAACTGCAAAACTATATAAAAGAGAAAGACACAAGAACCATATTAAAATTATTATTATAAAATATTAGTGCCAGCTCCAGTAAAGGTAGACGAGAAAGACCAACAACAAAATAGGCAAACGAGATTGAATAGGTATCAGAAAAACAGAGAAGGTGAGAACTTTGGCCATCCGGGGAATAAAGCTATAATTATTATTATTACGGTTAGTGTGTGGGTACAAATTTTTTTGGTCTGCTTTGTGAATGGAACAGATATTTTGTCAAAGACTTGTTAGTCATATTAAATTAAATTTGAACAAAAATTTCCAAAACCAACGAACAAATGTTTCGCCGCCAAAATGGAAGAAAAAGGCTTTTGGCCCCTAAGAACATACGGTATCGAATACATGGTTTAAAGCAGTGAGGTAAAACTTTCTAGGAAGTAGAAAATTCGAAAGGTATGAAGATATCGCGACGATCTTCTTGAATGGTATCAAGCACTGAACAGCAACACGAGTTACAGATGCAGATTGTTGAAAAACGTTACTAACGCAACGGAACTATCGTTAGACGTTGCTTTCGGAAACCAAAGGAACAATATAAGGGAAATGAAAGGTTTTCTAAGCCTGGTATCTCATCTTGTAACCTATTTACTATTAAGTACTAAAAACGTTTAAAATAAACAAGTTATCATTTCTTATCCTGATGTGATGAAAATAGCATGTTCTGAGTTGATTGCGTCAGTAATAACAAATAAACGAAATTACGTAAAAATATCAAGAAACATAATTTGTTATCTTCTATTATTTACCACCAGAATAATTAATGTTTTAGAAGCACGTAGCCTACATAAACTTTGAAATAATTCATATTTGACGTGGGAAATAGTGACACCAGGTGTAACCAGTCTTAATACAGTTGCGCATAATGATGTAATTACACTTATTATTATTCTATTAACGACTGATACGGTAATATTTTTTCTGTTAGAAAGAATATAGTACCCTATTGTATAAAATTTATTCTGTTGTTTTTATTATCGTGTATTTAATATTAGATTTTCTTTGTTGTTAAAACCGACTTAGCTATTATCCTTTCCGATGTGTTTTTGATCTTCAGGTATGTTTTACACATTTTATTACTTTTAGTTTATCTTGTAAAATAATTTTTTAAATTAGAAAGGTTATTTGTAACATCTAGCAACATGTGCTCGTTTTTCATTAAGTAAAGAATAGTTTTGTCCTGCAAATTATTTTATCTGCAACGAAAATAATTTAAAAAATTTAAGAATTTGTGAATTAACTATTTAATCTTGAACACATTTTATTTAAAGTTCAACTGCCAAAATTTTTGGGAAAGTCTTATTTTCCAAGAAACTGAATTTTTGCCATATGCTTGTTAGAGTTTAGTTCGTAAAGATAGTTCCCGGTGGATTTCTCCCGGTACGGACGTCCCCTGGCGGTCTTTTCCCGGCATGAACTTTTCCCGGCACGGAATCTTTCTAGCATGGACTTCTCGCGGCACAAATATTTTCTGGCACGGATATCTTCCGGCACGAATCTCTCCCGGCAAGTATTTCTCCCGGCACGGATATTTCCTGGCGTACATGTAAAATTGGTGTTTCAATCATGCTTAGCCCAGAATATCATGTAGTAACGTAATATTGAGCTGGTTCTAATTCTAACCCAACCTTTAACCTGTTTAACCTAATTTCTAACCTAACCTCTTACCTAACATCTAACAAGCTCTTTCGCTGATAACTGGCTATAACCAGCTCAATATTATGTAGTAACATAATATTGTGAATTAAGGTTCCTATGCAGTACCCCCAAAATAGTGGGTTATTTCAGCAAATTTTAAAACACGTTTATGCAAATACTTTGATATATGAAAACCATTTAACAATTGCACTCACATCAGAACAGTCGTCTGTAGCGCGCTGGGCATATATTGTCCAAAACAATTATTGCATTTGATTAAAATCCGATAATTTAATAAAAAATTTCATTGCAGATTTTCTCAAAAGTCTTTTGAGCAATAAGCATGTTTCAACAAAGAAGTGCTAAAACTTCTAACTCTACAGCGCGCTGGGCGTAGACACTAACTTCAACATTTTTCTAATTAATTATAATTTATATAAAAGATTAAGAGAATAGGCAACACTCTCTACATTTAGCTGATAAATGAAAAACACCAGAAAAGACCCCGGGGAATTCTTTCTTCTACCTGCTACTTGTAAGTTGTAAAGGTAAGGGATTTTAAGAGCAACGTTCATTGAAAGTAGCAGGTCATAAATCACTATAAATTCAGACAAAAGTATTTTTGTCGGAAATTTGTAAATACGAACGTTTTAAAATCTTGTGTATTTCTTAGTAATATTTAAGTGAGACGATATAGCTTTATCTATTATTAATAAGTAGAAAAAGACAAAATCTGTTACGATTCGTTTGTTCGTACCCTGGATAATTGATGTAAATAAAACAATAACGCGCAGTTTAGAATATTTATTGGTTATTCATCGCTATTCTTTATCAACTGTGGACGTTAGAAATTCTAAAATTCATTTAATTACTATTTATAACGTATGTTGTTCCGTAAAATCAACAACTATGAACTAACAACTAACAGATTTTAGGTAGAATACGTAGTATTAATATGTAGAGTTATGCAGTATTTTAGATTGGTGGCCTATAAACTAATACAAACAGTAACTGACAAAAAAGTGTTTCATGTACTTACTTTGAATATGCTAAAACAGACTAGCAACGATATCTACTTTATGGTCGTTAATTTCAATAAAAATAGCAAGGATTTGCCTGTATAAATGTATTCATAAAATAACTATGCAAAATACCATGCATGTTACAGGATTATCATCGCAAAACTTTTATTTTTGCACTCGAACTCTGTAGCCGTCAGAAATATAACTCGATCAAAATGAATTAGAAAAAAATCACTCATGCCGTGGGCACTCCTGAATTTTTTCAATCATTTTGAGCTCGTCAAATTTCTAGGCAACAGCTTCTCGTGAAAATAAAAGTTTTCCTGATAATCCGACCACTTGTGGTATTACTTATGAACATTATCGGGTATGTTACTAAGTTACTTAGTAACAGAGTTTTTGACTGTTTTATAATTCAATAATAAAAAATAAATAAAATAAAAAATAAAGAAGATTAAATATCTTAAGGTCGTTATTTTCAACACTATATCAATAATAAAAATGCAATTTTTACATTATTACGTTTTACATAAAACAGGGAAATCCTAATTATGCGAGAGAAGCACGTTAGAATCTGCATTACAATAAAGTGATAAATTCGAACACTTTAAATCTTGAATAGGAAGATCTCGAGCCACTCTCGAGTCTACTAACTCGGGAAGTACAGCTCCAAAATAAAACTTTTGCAATTTGTTTTTCATGTGAAGTTTCCAAAAGTCATCGTCCTTAAATATTCTTTGATAAAATAGGTCTTTTTTTTGTAAAAATAATAAAATAACAGTAACGTCTATTGGTTATGTGTAACTGACCTTGAATTTGGAAGTAATAATTGTGATTGGTTTTTAAAACAAAACTTTTGGGATTTATGTCTGAGTTGCTTAAATACGGTAACATCTTGCTGTTTACAGCTTCTTCAACTGTTAAATCCCTTGCAGAGTATGGACATTTCACTTCAATTACTCCATCTTCACCTAGCAAACCATCTGGAGAAGCAGCAAGATAAGGTTCTTCTTGGTCTACAAATAAGCCACATCGTTCAATCTTCACATTCAACTTTTCTTCGAAGAAACGTATTGCAGTCTCTTCGTTTACAATTCCGTAATCGATCGCTTTGCTTCTTACGTGAGTATCGTAGAGAATATCTTTTACCGTGTTAGCAGTAGAAGTGTTAGTTTTCATTTTGCATATTTTCCCAAAGTTGCTGGCAGTGATCCTGCATTTTTTTTCTTTAAACCATTCGGGATTAGAACTTTGACCTCTAGTTCGTAATTCGACTTCATCTACGTCATTTGAAACGTTGGCAAGGAAATTAGTTTTTAACTGGTTTAGTTCCTCTGGTAGTTTATCCAAATTATCAGTAAGAGAACCGTAGTCTAAGTCAGCATCGCATGAATTTATAAATTGTTTCTTTGGCGATTTTCTTTTATAATTTCTTCTTTTTCTTGTACAGAATGTACTAGTATAAAGCCCAACGTTGTTGCTCATTTTGGCATGAGCCGCATTTAGGAATGTTCCTCTTCTATTAAAATTAATCGCCGCGGCATGACACCTAGCATCATACGAGCCTCTCATAGAATATTTTATTCTTTTACCCCCAATAAGTTTATTAATAATAGAATTAAAGTTCTCTGCAAAATTGCTGTCGACATCGTGAAGTAAACTAGATGCCTTGCTGGCGACTCTATTAACAGCATTAATGAAAGGTTCATATAAATTGCTGTTTCTGAAACTTTCAAATAAGTTTTTCTCGCCAGGTTTGGGTCCACTGCAAAAATACTTATAACTACCATTACTTTCTTTGCATTTCTCATGACATCCAAATATATGACGAGGCCCATTCTGTATATCCTCTTTTAAATTATAGATTTTCAGCTGTACGCTGAAGTTTTGCTTCTTTCTGTGTCTAATGGCGCTTACTACAGCCGTTCTAAATCTTAAAACGCTAGTTTTCAAAAAACTTCTGAGTGTCATGCCAGTCCTTGGAGTTTTTACTAGGTCTTTTATTTTATTAGCGTAGTTTCGCAGAATATGATTCCTGCATTCGATCTTCTCTATGAAAAAGTTAGGGCCATATGGTTTTAAGGTGGATAGCTTGTTGTAAACGCTGCTGTCTCCGTCCCCTATGACTTTTCCGTATTTTAGCCCATGCATTTCTATAGACATTCTGAAACCTTCTAAAATAATAGTAGATTCAATTGCTGTAGATGTTCCGCACCAATTTCTGAAACATTGGTGCGTCGGTACGTTATCTTTAAATTTTTGGCATATAGAGCAGTATTTATTTTTAACTCCCAAAAAAAGTAGCTTTCTCGTTTTTGCGCCAATTATGCAAGCCACACCTGACAGAGCATTATAGTTACTTTTATAGGAGCGCCTCCCCCAAGCTCCATCCACTACCACTGTAATAACAGGGACTCCATCAGTATCCACATCTCCTGCTTCCCGAGCCAATCTTGCTTCCTCTTCGCCAGCTAATCTCACTTCCTCTGCTGTCGACTCTCTAATAATATTATGTACCAAGGATTCATTCTTGTAATAAGTATGGGATGACATACTGGGAATATTTAATGATGAGCACAATTCCGTTAGTTGACTGTAGCCAGCTCCAATTGCTAATGTCCCACATACCGCTGCTTTTTGGAATTCTCCCCTAAATTCTTGATTATGCATTATTTTTCTTTACCATTAACATTTTTTAGAGCAACTTTGAAATCCTACTTACAATTTCTTTAATTCCTTAAAAAAGTGTTTTAGTAACTGTGCCGGAGCCCATCGACCAATCGGAGGTAAACGCGGATAATTGCAAACAGATCGCTTCGAGCGCGGGGATTGTTATTACTTTTCTTCCAGTGTTTAAGCGGTTAATGATAGTCAGTCGTAGTGATAGTGTTTTTTGTTTTAACTTTAGCATACATGAAATAAATTTTAAATTAGCTTCACAATTCACGAGAAATATGAGAGCAAAAACAGTTTGATGTTATAAATTTGAAACTATAAACTGCAGTTTTACTTTACTAAAAATATTCACGTTACTTTTTCCCGTATTTAGGATAGAACTCTAATCGATAATAGAATGTAAAATGCCTTAATCTATTGCTCATGCATGTTGTTCCGACTCGGAAGATGAGGAGCCACTAAGTAATTATCAAAAATATAATGAAGATAGATGAGCACGAAGGAAGCAAAAGTATAGGAAGGAATAGGAAAAAGTATTCAAACCGTGGTTGACCTCAACAGATCTGTAAATTACCCTTAATATTTTACAAATGATCCCACTAAAGCTTATTGTACGATTTGGTAGACACAACCCTTATCAGAAATCTTTCAAAAGGTTTGAAACATGTAAAAGTCGCGAAAAGTATTTCTAATCTTCACCAACGATAAATCGAGTATTTCGGAAATTTAAAGGAAAAAAAACAGAAATAAAAAGAGCAAGAATTAAGCTTTGTGGGCTTGTTGCTGAACGCAATATATCCGTGCAACTTTTAGACCATTTAACACCACTTTTCAAGGATAACTATTTTTCCAGACTGAAGGATCGCACAACTATCATTAGCTAAAACCAAAACAACTAAAGTAATTAAAAATGCACATATAAGATTATACAGGAGTACCAATATTGTAAATTCTTAAAAACATAACAAATTCGGTATTCTCATTGATGAATCTATAGGTATTGATTCTGTAGAAAATATCTGCGTTTGTGTTTGATGTTTTGATAATCGCAGAAAAAAGGTAGTTACCAAATTTTTAGAACTTATTCAGTGTTTTTGCAAAAACGATTATGATCGTGCTGAAGCTGGAATGACATCAAACATCACTTTCAAAAAAATTGTTGATTGCTTTGGACAGAAAAACATACTATTTGAGTACAGGGACATCATAAATAGGAGGAAGCCACGTAACCACGAAATTTACTGTTGGTTAGGCAACACATCTTGCACTGTTGGCAGCTCTGTTGTAATAAAGAATTATGTAGTTTTCCAGTGGTGTAGTATTGGCAGACATTGGAAAGTTACTCTAAAAAAGTAATTAGTTACAGTTACAGTTACCTTATCAAAAAATGTAATTAGTTACAATTACAGTTACTTGATTTTAAAAAGTAACTAGTTACCATTACAGTTCCTGCAAATATGTAACTAAGTTACTTTACCGTTACTGTCAGTTATTTTGATTCTATAAAGAAAATAAAGAAAAACTTTTTAGAACCCATCAAAATGCAAGGTGATTCTAATTAATTTTTCTTTGTATAAGCTTACTGTACAACTCTTAGAATTACACAATATGAAAACATGTATTTTCTGATTTGAAAATCGATTATTCAAGTAACGCAAAAGTAACGACCTGAAGTCGTTACCGTTACACGCTTTCTGTAATTAGTTACAATTACTTTACTGGGTCTTTATAAAGTAACGCGTTACCTTTAGCGTTACTGAAAAATGTAATTAATTACAAGTAACGCGTTACATGTAACGCGTTACTTCCAATGTCTGAGTATTGGATATATGATGAAACTACTTAGAAACTTAAATATTTAAAGATAATTATATATAAAATTGGAAAATTAAAAAAATGACAATATATAGAAGATATTTTTAAAAACAAGAATTAGATAAGGCCCATACAATGCTGATGTAGCTGTTCAACAAGAACTTTTTAGTTATTTTTTCAATTTTATTAAATTTACCTGTCCACTATGAAGGATTTTTCATAAAAAGATAATTATGCAGGTAGGGTAAACGCACCAATACCTGATCATTTAAAGAATATTTGAAGTTCAAACTCATTTAAATTTAAAACTAAATATTTAATAATGAATTTTTTTGTATAGTTATGCATGCATAAATGATATACATACTCAATCATTAAGAGTCATTAAATGTTTAATTTTATATTTAAAAAACCATTTATCAAAATCGGCACTTTGGCAGCCGTCTTAACACAATCGTGTTCTGGGAATAATTAAAGATTAATAATTGACGTGTAATTTTCTGAAATTAATGTAACAAGTTGCTTAGAACTAGGTATGCTAGATAACAGAACTAAAAATCGGAATTATTTCAGTTGCCATAATTTATTTATAAAAAAATAATTCATTAAGTAGCAGGTTACTAGAATTTAATTAAAAATAATGGCTTACATTTATCCTAAATTTTACAATTTCATTTAGTTATTTCACATTTTATTGCAATTTATATACAAATTACATAAATGGTTCGATATGGCCACCCTGTTTCTCTAAACATAACCGAACTCTATTTTTGACTATTGAAAACTGAAACTAAGGTTTCTGGTGATATGTTATTAATTTCAATTTGTATGGCCTCTTTTAATTCGTCACTATTCTGTGGACGGTACCTGTAAACATTATTCTCAAATGCCCAAATAGAAAAAAATCTAATGGTGTGAGATCGGGAGACCGAGGGGGCCATCGTCCACAACTAATCACTCGGTCATCAAAGAACTCTTCCAAATAACGAATAGTGGTGCGTGCCCTATGTGCTGATGCACCATCTTGCTGGAAGTAACCCTCTTGGATTTCATCATCCTATAGTTGTTCGATAAAAGGTGTTAAAATATTATCTCGGTATCTTTCTCCACTGACTGTGTCATTAAAAAACAATGGACCATAGATCCTGCGTCTTGACATTGCAACCCATACACCAACCTTCTGGAGATGCAAACTTGTTTCTTCATAATTGTGGGGATTCTCTGTGGCCCAGGTTCTGTAATTTTGGCTGTTCACATAGCCCGACAAATAAAACCATGCTTCATCTGACAAATGTAATATTTAATATGTCATCGTTGTTCAAGTGTTGCATAAACCATTGACAGTATTGAACTCGTAATTGATGATCATGCGGAAACAGTTCTTGTATTACAGACACTTTATAGGGATGCATTCGTAGCTTCTTTTTTAATGCAACTTGGCAACTTCCATATGAAAGTCCTGCGGAAAAAGTTGTTGGTTAGATTATGGTTTAAAATAGTTTAAATTGTTTAATGAATGTAAATAATTCAGAAACAAATAGCAGTACCAGTTTTTTATTTAAGTTTGCTAATAAAACAATTGAATTACTACAAGTGATAAATTCAAAATAATTAATAATTTAAAACACGAATGAAACAAAACATATTATTTGTTTAATGCAAATAGATTCCTACCTGTTTCAGTGGCTAAGCGTTTAATGGATTTATGGAGACTACGATTCATTCGCATCTGCATGTTCTCGAGAACTTCATCGGTTAATGCGGTTGGTCTACCAGATGATTTGCCTTTGCAGATGCAATGTTTTTCTTCAAACCGCTTAAGTATATCATGCCTACGACGTACAAATGAATCGTAGTGGACTTGCACTTCAGGAAAGGCTTGTTCAAATTGTTGGATACAAGATTGTAATGAATAGGTCCATGAACCATCTGCATTCTGTGTTCCACTTCGATAGTGAGCTATTAAAATAAATTTATCTTGTTCGCTTGTAAAAGGCATCGCAAAAACGTAACCTTCCAAACTGAAATAATTATGGAGTTTTAAAATTTATTATCACACTTTGAATGCGTTAAATCTAACTTACCTCGATTAACTCACAAAAAACAGATTTAGTCTTTAAAAAGACTGATTTTTAAATAGAACAAAATAAACTGTAGAAAACGCAAAACAGAGACCAAGAAACCACGGAACGTACGCACGCCGATGTAATTTTAGGTTAGAAATATACTCGTGAGGGAGTCTAACCAACGTTGAAAGGTAAAATTTCGCGCCACTTTTAAATTAGTGGTCACGTGGCTTCCTCCTATTAATAATGTCCCTGTATATGATAGTATTCGGATCAGATGGGTACAACACTATGTTTGGTAAAAATGATTCTGTAGCAACACGATTATCTGAACAATTTCAGAGAATCGTATTACAAAAATTCATATGTAATTCGCTCCATTTATGTGACGTCTTACTTGCAATGTTGTGCCTAGTCATTGTGGGACTTACATTTACACTTTCTTTAAATAGCAGAATACACGAAATATTTTCAGACACTGGGTAAAAGATTTATCGTTGCAGGTGATTTTAACGCAAAGCATCAGCATTGGCGATCGAGAATAACAGCTGGAAGAGCGATGTTGGTCACTATGGTAGAACTTCATATGAGCTTCTTAACTACAAGAGAACCACCTTACTGTTCACAGACTGTAATAAAATACCTGATTTGATTGAATTTGGTGTAACAAAAGGTATAAATACAAGACAATGTAAAATCCAGTCATCGTTTGACTTAGCAGGTGACCACTCTTCTATCATAGTTACAATCTATTCGAAAATAATTGCAACTCTTGTAAAACTTTACCTCTACAACAGTAAACCCAACTTAAACCTCCTTAGAAACGAATTAGAAGAATCCATTGATTTAAAAGTAACCTAGAAAACATCACAACAAGTTGACAATGCACTGAACACATTAACTACTTGTAACTCTCATTTAATAAGGTCACAAGAAAACTGCCAATAATAGTTAAAAATAAAATACTAGAGAAAAAACAAATACAAATACAACTTACTAAAATATAGAATAGTTATAAACTAGGTCTTAGTTTGTCGTATCATAAGCTTTAAGAAAATCCAATAGCACAGAAATTGTGACTTGTCTGTTATTGTAGGCTTATATGATGTAATCTCTAATTTTGTCCATAGCAGTCGTGCAGCCATTTTCTAAATTCAGATTGTATTTCAAGCAGTTTGCTACATCTCTTTAGGAGTCTTTTTAGTTAAATTTCAATTATTTTCCCCCTTTTTTACAACACTGGGAATATAGAAATAGGTGTAAGATCTTTTAATTCATCTGGGTTTAGCATCTTACTATTGCATATTTTTTATAAATTTTAGGATATATTGACTTTCTTATACAAGAATTTATGTATAGGGCAATCAAAAACAGTTGTGGTAGATAGAGTTTAAGCATAGTACGTACTGTTATCATCATAACTACCAGAAACACTTGGTTTTAAACTTTCAGTCACTTTAAGTGACACAGTCTATTTGCAGTTCTTTCTTACTTTTACAAACCATTAACAAGTTACGCTGTACATTAGATGTCGAGTTGATAAAAGCTTTGCATTGCTGTTCAGAAGCCTCAGAGAGAAATATATTGAGGACATCGTACATCTATTATTATTGATGCATGTAAATATGTAAATCTGACATTCTTCATTATACATTTTAGATTGTAAAACCAATCAAGTACAATATGAAGAAAACAAACATTGCTACAGTGTTTACTGAAATATCAATAACGTTGAGGCTACTATTCTTGGGTCTACACAACTTTGGGCTGCTTTCTAAAAACATATTTATAAGGGGCTTTCCAATGACCATGCTGGTCTTATGTGAAAGCTACCTGGTTATAATGGTCGTGGCACAGTTCATAAATATTAAAAATGATGTATTCGATTTTGTGCGTAACCTAGAAGAAATAACTTCATTTTTACAGGTAAGTAAACAGAATCAATATGTGTTTGGTATAATAGTTAAAAAATCTCTTGTAATAATTTTTTCAAAGTTTACAAATAGTACACTTGTAGATAATGGGAAAAATGTCAGTTCTAACGTACCGCATTTAAAATTATATAAGACTCTTGGAAATGACTGAACTCCTTGGAGTCTTTCCATTACAACGAACAGACTAAAACAGAGCTAAATTCTTCATACAGCAAAGTTTTGCAGTTTCAGAAACTATTCCTTTTATTTTTCTTACTAACTGAATGTCTTCTAATACTTGTTCCACTACTAGAAAAAACACTACCAGTTGGAATATGGACATTGGAAGGCCATCAGATACTCGATCACCTTGTGATGGTTCGGTAAGTTATCGCCATACCTTGCTTAGCATTTTTTATGTGGGCCTTTGATTCTATGTACTTGGGATTCTGTGCTGAAGTAATTGTTCAGTTTCAAATCTTGTGTGAATGCTTACAAGGTTTAACAGCTGAGGGTGTCCAGGAATAGGAAATAGATTATCTGAACAGAATGAAAACTTGTATTCGACACCATCAGATGTTATTACGGTAACTAACAGAATCATTACCATAGCTTGTTATAAAGCTTCTGTTTTAAATTACAAGTTCGTTAACGATTTCCACCAAGCATTTTCTTTAATATTACTGATTGAATACGTTACAATTGGTCAACTCATATGCGCAGAATGCAACATTTGAAAGGTAAGCTCAAATTATTTGTTAAATATAATAGGTACGGAAGCAGAAACAGGGTATTTGTAAATTGTTATTGACTGAAATCATGTCAACTTTTAAAACAACAATGAAGGGAGGAAGTAAACTTTCATAAAATTGTATTTGCACTTTACATGAACTAATTACAATTTTAATCTGTTTTTATTTAAATTTAAAAATGGCTTTTTCTATTTTTCAGCTCTTCCTACCAAACAAAAGTAAGAAATGCGCCTTTTTTTTCATAACCACAATTCAGTTATGTTTTTGCTGCATCCTGGCAAATCACATTGCAGACAAGGTAAAAACCAAATATAACGATTTAATGTTTAATTACGGTAGTGTCAAATGATACCTACTAGTTACCCATTTAGCAACAGTTACTTAAAGTGACTCATGAAATGCCCTCTTAGTATAAGGTATATAGCATGGGGATGCAACTGAGATAGGCATTTCCAGTAACACAATGGCCTCCATGCCAAACGAAAACGGGGGAAATTGTTTAAATTTCTAACCAATGGGATTTCTCAATTTTACCGCGTTAAAAACGACGCACGATTCTAACCATGTTTCATTCGCATTTTCATTCGTATTCCAACTATCCTTGCACCGGATTATCACGTGTATTGAAATTGTGGTCGCATTGAAACGGCATTAAAATCGGTGCGTATAAAATTATTTTTAATTTGTCGTAGTTTTCTAGTGATGTTTTGCCATCATAATAAATTTGATAATTCTTTTTAATTCTTTGATATAAGGTACGTATTTTTTAGCTGCTTTTAGAAGTTGATCTTATTTAAAATTTTATTTTTGACTTTTAGGTGCGTTTCTATTTCCATAGTTATAAATTGTTTTTATTATTTCTGGTTGTATAATTACGGTCTATGTATTGTAGAATGTAAACAAAATTAACATAATTCCAATTACCTTTTGTATTTTGGTCAGGAATACCATTAAAATACTATTCTTACAAATTATCATTATTTTCTTAGATAATCAAATATCACTTGACAAGATTGCAAGTTCATTAACAGATTTGTTACCAAAAGTGGGTATGATATATGAAGTAGAAAAAATGATATCAAATTTCATATCGAATTTGCAAAAAATTTGTAACATGTCAGGCGGTTATAATTTGAAGATTCATACGCATCATCTATTTGAATTTTCCCTCTCGTGGTTTTAATTTGCCAAAGCATCATCAGACTCCTCCACCAGTCGATTCTGCCATATTTGTTGCTGTCTTTTACTACAAGGCTCTCCTTTCTAAAGATTTAATGTTTTGTGGTATACACTACTATAATACTATAACTTATTAGAAAAGCACAAATGTGCAACATGAAACTTGTTTTTCATTAGAACCAATGTTTTAGGCCTTGGAGGTCTCAAATACTGTCTGTTTTTCTAATTGGTATTTTCACTGTTTTCCTTTTCTGAAAGTACCATTTATGCTTGTGATGCAAAATGCCCAAAATGAAATTACCATAGAAGCTTCCCTAATAGCACAAAAGTCGGAACGGTCCAGGAACCTTACAGAAACTATGCAGTTACTCGTGCTAAAACCAGCACAGAGAAATCTGTCCAGGTCCTATGCGGTAACTGTTCGGTCGAGACCGACTTAGTTAGCTAGACGCATATACGGTATCGTTACTAATCCTCAAAACAACTCAGTATTAGCGCTGTCTTGACCATATAGGAAATGAATCGATTTCCAATACAGAATCTAATGTTAGGATGACTGTAGCGTTACTATACGGTTAATACTCTTAAAACAACATTAGTAAGCATTTTAACTTGACGATATAGGAACTATATAGCTTGTCAATACGAAAACTAATTTCAAGATGCTTGTTTGTTGAGCTATTAATACTGTTTCTGTTTTTGAAGTTGCAATAATAACTAAGTAATTATAATATGTACAATGCGCAATAAAGGCACCGACTCAAAAATTTAAATCCTATCAAAAGCAAGTTACTAACGAAGGAGGACTATTAGAAAAGTTTCTGAAAAAAATATTTATTAATCTAAATCAAAACACCAATAAAAATCGAAGCATCTTTATTCATAGTTAAGTTATGAAACAAAGTAAAATGAAATATTTTAAAGTGTTTGTTCAAATCAATTTAATTCCTGTTATTATTATAAATCTAATTTCCCAAGAAACAAAAGTTCTTACCTTGCTTTATTCGATAATAAAGTTATCCCATGTTTCATTTAAGGCCTCGACTGGTTTTTTATACAAAAACTAATTAAACAATGTATTACTACTATTCAAAGCTTACAGTAGTAAGAGAAATGCAGATAAAACTAGTTCATTTAAATCTAAATATCGATTTTATTAATTATACCAAAACCAGTTTACAATCTCTAAGAATTTATGTATTTTTCATATATTTCTAATTTTTTACCCTAGGTATTTATTTTATCTGGGAAGCTTGTACCCAGAGTTATAAATAATTGAAAGAATACACTCTTTACCTGGACTATTTATCGGATAAATAACAAATAAGAAATACATCAATTTCTAACGTAATTCCATTGTTGTACTACGTAGTTGTAAATTATTGTGATTTTTAAGGAGAAATAGTAATGGCAAGTTATTAATTACAGGTTACTGACGGCAACACGATATATCTTTTTAGATAAAGGCAAATGTGATTATGTTTATGATTTGCCAGATTCTTTTGCATTTTTGTAGTTCAGCGTACGCTGGTTAGTTATTGCAAGCCAGTTCTTTTTAACCTTCTTTCCTGTCATAAAACTTACTGACCGTACTGCAAATTGCTGCAAGCATTCAAAAAATTGTAAAGTTATGTACACTACCGAGAATTCTATAATATTTAAAGCTGATCAAACTAAAAAATTTAAAATGAGTGATATAATCTATCTCGTCTAATAAAAAAAAGGAAAAAATGTGTTGCCATTTGACAGCAGGGCTAATATTGAAATTTAAATGGGACATAGGTAAAAGAGAAAGCAGTAAAGCCATAAAAATCTAGTCAACTACGTTGTTCTATAACTTTTAAATTGATCAGTTAATGATTTCAGTATGAATTTAAATCCGAATAATTATTATTATCGTCTGAGGGGGCAAAAACACAGTAATGTGTCACATTTAGACCCTTTTAGCTATGCGCCTGTTATAAGCGGGTTTTTGTTGTTCATTTTTGTAATTTGAAAAAAATTCTACACTTCTATTGATCTTGTGCTGGAGAAAAACCGTTAGAAACAGGTAAATGAGCGACCTTGGATAATGACACTGATGAGGGGTAAAATGTTTTCAGACAGATTTAAGCCTTCATAGAGGTAAGTTGCCTTTTGGAATATTATGAATATTATTTTTATTTTTAATGCTTAAATTCATAAAAATACGTAGCAGTTGCTTTGTAATTGTTCATTTAACATTGCAAATATTGTATATTAATAACCCTACTCATCACTAAGTTTTTAAAAGTTTTTAAGAATTTTATTTCAGATATGGTTCATGGGAGATTTATTTAATACGACCACAGACGGGGAGATTCTTAAAGCAGTGGTGACTGCGGTGATATTGGTATCTTGACAAATCGTTTGAGTTTCAAGTTTAAAATCTGGTGCGTGTTGTATTTAAACAAAAAATTACACAATCTATACTACGTTGAAAAAATCCGAACACCCCGGAAATGTTAGTGGTTTGCAATGGAATATGTAATGTATAATTCATATCAAATTTAGGTACAAAATCGAAACAAATAGTACGTAGGACAAATTTAATAACGAAATCTTAATAATTAAATAGATTTCTAACGATAGAAATTTAACAAATAAAAAATTATAAATGTTTGAGTGTTCAGATTTTTTGTAAATCAGTATTATAATCTATCTTGAAAAACCCAGCTCAACCTGCGTTTTAAAACTGCACAAACTTACATTTAGGTACATATGTGCGTACATAAGAGTAAATACGTGAAGCTTAATTATTGGTAAGTAGTATGGTTTGTTAATTTTTGAATATTTTATGTTGTACATGTGTTATGTATATTCTATAATAAAATATTTAATTTATGTTATCTTAATTTATCTTTTCTTTTCTACTAAATGTAAATTATAGATTTAATAGATATAAAACTTTATTTGTAAGTAATCAAACCAAAAATAAAAGCTTAATAAGATATAGGTAAGTTTATATAACAAAATATTAATTAAATCTGTCAATTAATTCACTAATTAATCCAATACTAAAGCTATTTAACTGCATTAAATCGATTCCGCTTAGCCATACAGTTCCTATATAGGAATACCAATAGAAATCCGAACTTGCAACAACGCTATCTGTTGACAAGCTTAACTTTTGATTTCTTATGTCTCCAAACGATGGCGCTGTAGCTGAATCGGATTGATGCGGTTGTACGGCACAGAAACTGTATGTGCTATGCTCTGTTATACCATACAGATACTAAACGGTTCCTACATCAGATCTGACCACGATGCCTACACAGTTTAGACCCAGAATTAGCGTTTCATTCCCTAGTCGTAACGGACTCGGCAACCTATACAGTTACTACCTTATTGTGCTACTAGGGTTGTGGTTTAATTACTTATAACGTAAAAACTGTTGTGACCGTGAGTACACATGCATACCCATGTAACAAACATTTTCTGAATTATTACGTATTTTAGGTATTAAAGGTAGCATGGTCTGCATGTTTTTTAATGAGAGGACTGAGACAAAAATAAAATGGATTTCACTAGCACTTTTCTTTTGATAAAATCATAATTTCAGCACAAAGTTTACACTTTTACACTTGTTGGTATATCTTTAAGCATACAATTCTTCACTTACAACCTGTATTATTATTTTTCTTGGAAATAAAAGTCTTGACAAATTAATAATATTCTTTATCAACGACTGTGAAATAAACAGTCCATTATTTAACACCCCTGAGTTTGTTTTTCTTTGACTTCTTCGTAGATAAACTATTATTTGACTCGCAATTATGGCTATTCTGACACTTGAATGATCTTGAACTTTATTCTCATGGAATATAATATGCATGTACAGTCTATGAATTATTAAATGAGACTTGAACTTTGCTTGAACTGTAGCATACCTAGCAGTGCGCTTCCGAGGTACGCTGGTACATCTAAGAAATTACTAACTGGATAATTTACTTTTTGTAAAATAGTGTTATGTTTAAGAAAAACGTGAGAAAACAATCGTGAAAAATGTGTAGTAGAAAATACTAATAGAAATAAAATACTGGCATTGTAAAATTGTTTGTGCGAAATTCTTAAAACCAAAACTGCCGCAAATTAAAACACCTTGGGATGTGGAACACTTAGCCACTGTCTTACCTTCGTTAGAAGAATAATAAAACTATAATTTCTTGTCTTTGTTTTGTATCATACCGTATTGTTTTTAGCGCTTTTAGACTGTTTACTGTTATTATATAATAACTTATAAGCTTCCTAACCTACACATTAATAATTGATCTAAATATTACCTACTTGCAATAGCATAAGGATCTTAAGTAGTACAAAAAGGCATTTAACTTATGAAAATGACGGCAGTACTTCATTTTCCCTTTTATTTTATTATTTTTAACATGAATAAAAATTAACAGTCAGTGATTTTAAAAGATTCGCTTTATTTTAACTTGAATATTTTTGGTAGGGTAAACGCACCTAATTACGTCCGGCTCCAGCAGCCCACCTACGAATCAATTATTATTTTATAAATAAATTATCGCACCATAAATAATGGCGATTTTTAGCAGTGTGTTATCTACCATCCTTCGTTCCAAGTATTATGTTACATTCATTCCGATAAATAAAAGTTATATGTTAATTATTAGCATTTATTTACTGCCAGTACGTGATTATGCTTACTACGACTACCATTGAGTGCGTTTTTATTAACGAGAAACGGTTGCATTCTAAGTAAGATTTGCGCATTTTTGTGAACATTTTGGTAAAAATCTTTGTTTGGTAAATTAAAGCAATGGTTCTTCTTAATATTTAATACAAAAAATTTATTAATCTTTCCATCATTTATTTAATGGTTACATGTTCAAACAACCAACTTAAGTAAAAAATTAACTTTTAAAGAGTATCATGTAGAAAGTAGGAATTAAATTCATTTGTTTATTAATTATTTACTTATTTTGTATTTGCATGTATTTTTTTAATAAATTCTTTTCGTTTCAATAAATCGTTTATAAGCAAATGCAAGAAAGCCATAAAATTGTTAAATAATTTTATGCTTATGGCGAGTAACGAAGATATCGCTAAAACAGATTTAATTTGTCAAACATGTGATCGGAATGAAGCTTCCAAGAACTCGCATGTAATCATTTAAGAAATAATCATTCATCACGTTTATACGGTATAGCTTTTTTTCTTAAAGGGCGGCTACTAGGACCTTGACGGCGGATTTCTAGTAAATAGTGGCGGATTACGGGGCCAAAGTGTCGGTTTTAATGAATTATTTTTTTTCTCATATAAAACTAAACGTTTAATAACTTTTTGTAATTCAATTTAATCAATAAACAAACCAAATTTTGAATTCAACAACAAATTATGAAAGTTAATTTAATACTCTAAAATCAAGAGTATGAGTCCACATTATTTGTATGACGTTTTCATACCAACCTAAATTAAATTAATTTGATGGGATTCTAAGAAATTGAAATAATTATATTACAAGTAACGAACCGTGACACTGTACTATGGAATTCACCGTTTATATCTTTAATTGCTTTTAGCAATTCTCTGCCTTTGGTGGTTGTCAATCTTGACCTCTATTAAGTAAGCGTCTTTGGAATTATAGTCACCTCCTAATATAATTGTTTCTCCGAGAGTGTTTAGGAATTGTTGATAGTCTTCTGTATTCAGGTTTTTCTTGTATTTACTTTTACAGCTGTTACTTGCCTTCTACTGGTTTCGAACTTACTTTCTTCTATATATTTAATATAATTCCAAACCATGACTGTACTTTCTCCTCTGGCTGTATTTACCGAATTTGGAATCATATAGTTTATCTATCTTTTAAAGGTTATATGAGTAAATTCATAAATAGCTTTCTGTGACTAAGGAGATATCGATCTTTTAAGTGTCAACGAATACTTGAAATTCGTTTTTCCTTTTTTGGACGACCGCCTGTAAAGTTGGCGCTTTACAACCAGTTGTCAATGTCGAAAGTTGACAATTATAAACATTTGCAATTAATTTCACGTATCGATGTCGTAATGAAATCATTATATGTTCCTACGATCTTGGCCAACTTCATTTTTTAATCTACCGTCAATGGTTCTTCTTTATTATTTTCTTTAAGATACGGTCGTGCAAAAAATATTGTATATGTTACGGTTAATGTGTAGAATTGGCTAGTTTGTAGAGTAACTGGCTAATATATAAACTATCTAAACTGTCAGCTAGTTTGATCGAAAACGCATATTTAACTATATTAGTCGATAGTTTATAAAATAACTAAACCATTTGGCTAATTTACTTCAATTATTCAAAGAAACTAAAATAGCCATTTTTTTGGTTGGTTTATGAAATATCCAACCAAGTAAGTTTGAATGAACAACAAAACTGGTGGTATTATAAAATAGCCAATTTTTTGGTTATTCTACAAACCAGCTAACATGTGCTTTAGTTACTTTAAATGGCGTGATTCTGGTGCACAATAAATTAAATAAAACAACGTGGTGTAATTATAACAAAAATATATTTAAACATAAACGAAAATCCTCAACGAATAACAAATTTCCAAATTCTTATGACAAATACATATGTAATATGTATTTATTTATTACAGCACGGTTCGCTATTATGGCACTTGCTATTGCATGAGTATCCCAAAGAGATACATTTGCATTTTTTGTTTATACACCTTTTCTTACACTGGCACCTTACATATCCCTGGGTTGTACCAGAAACTAAAGAATTTCCAACAGCACTTCTGTATCAGTCTTAATATCCTCTAAGGATAGAAAATTTTGTTTACACAATTCAAATTGATTGCGTGAAAATAACTGTTTTAGTACACCATGACTAGTTCCTAGCCGATAAAAATTATCTTCAACGCTCAATATTATAGCTAAAATATTTCTGTGATCAGAGCGACTCCTATCCACATCTGGAATTGGTACACGTACAGTCATACCCACAGTTCCTGGTTTGAATTTTTTATTGGATACCTACAACATCTTATTAGCTTGTCTTTTTTGAGCTTCTCGGCAGTTATTTCTTATTACTTCAATTTGCTTTTTATTTTTACAGTGCTCACATAAATCACTTTTGCTACATAATAAACATTCGTTTTTGTTATTTTGAAATGGTATGTCTTTGTATATTTTTGCATTGTCATCGTTTTGTGTATGAAAATCTCTTTCTTCGGTTATTAATGCATCATTTGTTCTTTGCGTACTGTCGTTCTCCGTAACAGCTTCATTTTCCAAAAAATTGTTTTCGGTTAGGACTATGTCACAATTAACTATATATTCATTGTTCTCTATAACTAGTGGAATTTTTGATATATCTAAAAAAATATTACGTAAATCACTTACTTGCAATTGGTAGAATTCACCCAGATGTCTGTCTTACCTATCTCTTCAATTTCCTGAACTTCTCCAACTTCTTTATTTTCCACTTCATTTATTACACTTGTTATATTTTCTAAATCGTTATTTATTCCATTTGTATCTGTAGATGCTCTATTAGTTGTGCCCTCATTGTCTGACGTTTTTAAAACCATTTCCAATTCTACTTCCGTCCTTAATATTTTCAATTTTTCTGAAGGAATGGGAAGACTGTTCAATCCATCTCTACAAGGGACGCCGAGAAGAGCCTCATACGGACTTCTTCCGATTCCAGAGTGGAAGCATCTGTAAGTAAAAAATATTGGTACGTTTAATATCAGATAAAACTATAGGATACCTTAACCAACCTGTTTTTAAAGAACTGCACGAAACGAAGGCCCTCACTCCATTTGGTTGAATTGTTGTCTTTCATCCACAATACCAGTTTATTTTCGATGTCCTGGTTCGCTCTTTCAACAGAACCCTGAGACTGCGAGTGTCGTGGTTTACCATGTACTATTCGAAAATTCGGCCAAAGTTGAACCAGTTCTTCAATAACCTAAATTATAAACAATGTATTTCAATAAGAAATTTATCAAATACAATTCTAAATAAATGCCTAAGTCCCACAATTGGATTGGTCATTTTGAATTTTTTTATTTTGATTAAAAATTCCTATTTAGCAACCCCAAAAATATCTAGACACAGATTTTAAATTGAATTTGACAACAATAGTATAGACTTACCTGGTTTGCAAATTCTCTGCCATTGTCACTTTGCAGTACACATGGACTACCTAAATCCATAAACACTTCCAACAGATTGTAAGCTGTTTCCTTAGCTGTTTTTGTTTTCATGGGACGTAAGCGGACATACTTGGTTAAGTGGTCTTTATACACAAAAATAAATTTGTAGTCTTGGTCAGGACGTGTTTGCAAATCAATTAAATCTACCTGACATCTTGAGTTTAGGTTATTTGAAACAATCGGTTTCACTACAATTCCCTTTTTTACTTTGTTTCTCTTTAATTGACAATTTTCGCATTCTTCAATAAACAAAGTCACAATTTTTTGCGTGACATTTGAATATTTTTCATTAATTAGTTTTAATGCAACTTGTCTTCCACCATGTCCTGTGGAGTGATGAGTATCACTAATAATATCATATAAAGCATCTATGCAAGCTATTAATTTGCCCGATTGTTTATTTAATAAAATATAGTCGTCGTTAACTCGCTGCAGAGCAAAATGTTTCATAAAGTAATAATCACTTTTGTTTTTACTTGATGGCCCACCGGTACGTAAGGTCATTAACCTCTCCACAATATTTTGGTAATAACTTTTAGTATATATTTTTGAATTATTCGCTTTTTGTTTGTATAGACTGTCTATTGCTTTAATAGATTTTTGTTTATGATCCATTATTTAAACTAACAATTTGATAAAAACACGAAACAAACACGCAAGGAAACAACACTAACAGAAATTCTAACCCAACTTTTTTTTATTAAATTAGCTACAGAAATGGATGGTTAGTTTATAAACTAGCCAAGGTATTGGTTATTTTATATCACTAGAAAGCAATGTACTATTCTATCCATTCCGAATTGGATGATTTACAAACTAACCAAGACATTTGGTTATTTTAGTTTTTCAACTTTGTCAATCAAATTAGCAAAGGGTATTAGTTAGTTTAAAAACTAGCAGCTAATATAGTTTTCTAGCAAAATATCTATTTACTTTGTAAGTTTATATACTATCCAGCTAATTTCTAAACTATCCAAGTTTGCACTTTAGCCGTAACATATACAACTCTAGTGTAAAGTGTGTCTTTTGAATTAGTAGGGTTTATGGTACGAGCGACAGCGAATTAAATAATTTTTTTTATTTTGTTCTACTTTTAGGAATTGTAAGGTAGAACAGAAGTAGCTGCCACTTTGACATGTTATTGGAAACTGCCCGAGTGCGATTTTTGCGGACATTTTCCCTTGGGCGATTTCTACTTAATTAATTTCCAATTGGTTGTTAATAAATGCTACAAACACTTTTATTGATTAATTTCAGTGTTTTAAAATGTGATAAGTTTCAAATCGATAATATTTCAATAATATTGCGAGTAGGTTTTCCACGGTAACGCTTTTGATTTTCACAATCGCGTTAGCATTTTTCGCAATTTAATTGCAATAATTAGTACACAAAATAAAATTACTTTATTTTTTAGTTTGTATTCATGAAATAATTTTGCAAAATATCATTTGAGATTGCTATAACGTAGGCATAGGGTATTTAAAATAATAGTCGGACTTCACCAAAAAAAACTTGAAATTTTAATGGACTAACTCTTTTTTGACAACCGTTGCAGAAATTGATATTGACAGAATAATTAAGACGTCAGTGACTTTACAATAGAGATTTGAAACTTTTCGATTACATTACCTACTCGTCCTGATCGAGAATTTTTAAACTGTCAAACTGACACTGTTACTGCGCAACATGCATGCGTAATAACAAACGATCATTAAAATTGCAGTTTTCAGTAGGCTATAAAACTTTTCCGCAGGTTGTAGCTTAGATGCTTAGACATAACACAGGCCAACACATAATCATAAACTGACATTTCTAATTGTTTCTAATGCAAACTGTCAATTCGACAAACAATTTTATGGAATAAGCTAAGACTTTTTTTCATAGGTTGTTATAATCGAAAATTCCAGATCAACTTGAGATCCATACGCTAGCAGCTCGCACTTGTTTTAGGAACCCGACACTTTTTGCTCTACTGCAAATCAGACTGGTTTTTATTATGGTAGATTTTGGGGCACATTAGACTCGAAATGTCGTGATGACCGTACTCTATGCCTTTTGCCAAAAATTTGCAATTTTCCAAAAATCTGGATTTATTCACTGCATGACGTAATATTTACTTCAACTTGCAGTAATTTGTAAAATTACTATGTTATTGGAACAATTTTTTTTAAATTATTCTGTGTTAACGTGAATGCAACAATTTAATCCATGTTTGATAGGTAGCTATAAATAATTTTTGATAAGTGAAAGATTAATGCAAGGTGTGTTGAAAACTGATTTTCAAATTGAAATTATCGAAATGCTGGAAAATTTTTTATTTTCGGTTTTAGCGTAATCGCATTTTTCCCATCTAATTCACAAAGTATTGGACACGTCTTTTTATCTAAACAATTTTTTTCTAAACTGTCTACTTTGTCCATGACAGCTAATTAAAAATGATGTTTGGATGCGCGCATTCTAATTTGTGAATATTAATTCAATTAAATAAGATATTTGAAGAGGAACTAATTTTGAAACGAACAAAATTTCTGATAACACTGATTAACAGTTTTTGGTTCTTAAACAAAACTAGGTAATCCTTATGTAACTTTTCATTCTGAATTCAAATCTGCTTTCAAATTTTCTATCACGTGTAGTTTTTGAAATATATCCATTTGAAGTTCCAGTGGACAGTGCAATTATAATTACATTAGGTAATTACGTATTAGCAATAAGAAGTTTTGGAAATGAGAAAATTAACATGTCATCAACAGGTATGTCACTCGGATAAATATTTGTAAATATTATTTCAACTTTCCATAAGTGAGATCACTTATGTATGAACCTGTTCAGTGTTAGTACTGTGTTGTGGAGCGAGTGACGTTTTATAAAGTTGCATTATCAGAGTTTAACAAAAAAAATTCCTTGTGTTTTGAGTGATAACTATAGAAACATTAATCATGTCCCGTAAATGTGCGAACGATCCCGAAAGTTTTTGTTACGTTTGTGGAGAGTTTACTGCTAAACACCAAAAACGATGTTTTACTGCGCTAATAAGGAGAGCTTATCGTCTGTACTTTGGATGTCAAGACGGAGATCAAGATAAGCAATGGGCACCACATATTTGTTGTGTTTCTTGGGCAAATCGCCTTTGACAGTGGATAAAAGGTTCCCACTTATGTAGATCCTTTGCAGTACCTATGATATGGAGGGAACAAAAGGATCATCTAACCGATTGTCACTGCTGCATAACAAAGATAGCAGGCTTCTCTGCAAAAAATACAACATCTGTTGAGTATCCTAATTTAACATCGGCGATAAGACCCGTTGGTCATTGTACTGATCTTCCAGTTCCTGTACCACCAGAAACATTTAAAGGAGCAGATGAAGAAAAGGTCGACATTGTTTCTAGCAAGGATCCAGAGTTTATTCCTCCAGATCCCACCGAGCCACATTTGATCACACAGGCACAACTAAACGATTTAGTTTGTGATTTGAACTTAAGCAAAAGCAAAGCCGAGTTGCTTGGCTCCCGATTGAAAAGTTGGAATTTATTGGAACACAGTACCAAAATTAGTCGTTTTCGTAACCGCGAAAAAAAGTTTCCTGAGTTTTATTTTACAGACGACAATCTTAACTACTGCAGTAATGTTGACAGTTTGATTGAAACCTTTGGACGTAAACAAAAACCAGAAGAATGGTGACTGTTCATTGATGCATCTAAATTTAGTTTAAAAGCAGTTCTATTGCACAATGGTAATGCATTGCCTTCAGTTCCCATTGCACATTCAGTTTACCTAAATGAACCTTATGAAACTATGAAATGCCTTTTAACGAGCGTAGACTATAAACGATACGAGTGGTAAATCTGTGGAGATTTGAAAGTTGTAGCTTTGTTATTAGGAATGCAACTGGGATTTACAAAATACAGTTGCTTTTTGTGCGAGTGAGACAGTCGTGCTAAATCGCAGCATTATATTATAAAATGTTGGCCAAGTAGACAGATAGTCGTGGGAGAGAAAATATTTTACATGAAAACCTTGCGCGATAGAAACAACATCTATTTGCTCCCTTTGCATATAAAGTTAGGGCTGATAAAGAATTTTGTAAAAGGTCTGGATCGTGGAGGAAGAGGTTTTCAGTACACAAAAGAAAAATTTCCAAAAATCAGCGAAGGTAAGATAAAGGAGGGCATATTTGTGGGTCCCCAAATTCGGCAATTAATGAATCACAACGGTTTCAATGCGGTTCTACAAGGAAAAGAAAAGGTGGCGTGGAATTGTTTCAAATCTGTCGTAAAGGGCTTTCTGGGCAACAACAAAGCGGAAAATTTCAAGAAAAGTGTCTACATTTTTCCTCTTTCGACCAGCCGTTCTTCTTTTATTCGTTAGCAGTTAGGGTATTTCTTACAACTGAGCTTAAATGAATAATTTGTTCTCGGTACGGAGATGCACATTGGTTATAAGCGTGCATAAATATATTAAGAATTTAAACCGTGAGTAAAATCAACATGTTGATCTTTTGTTACTTATCAGTTATCATGATTACCCCTTATCTAAAACATTTTTGCTCATGGTGGTATTTTCTTTACTAGAAATAAAATAAACAAATACTAGTTGGCATTTATTTTCTTATCTTCATATCCTGACGCAATGGAAATATTTTGTTCTTGATTCAATCGTAAAAAATAATAGATAAAACGAAATTAAGTATGCACAAGATATACCCAGAAACATTGTTGTTAAAGTTTGTTCCCCACAGTTGTTTAATACACAAATAATTCATGTTTTAGAAAATACGCAGCCTAGAGAAACTTTAAAGTAATTTACGAGGTGTGTGAGAAAAGTAATGAGACTGGCAACACTGCGGGAGATCTGGCAACGTTGTGTCTACCGGCCTGTGCTAAACCGGTTTGTTTATCGCTTCCACTTCCTCAGTCCGAGTTACAACTCCGTACAGCTAACACATTATTTTTGACAGCGCCATCAGTGAAGTTGTGTTTTTGTTGTGTGTTACAGAAATGGAGCATCGGAATTTAGAGCAACGTTGTGCAATAAAGTTTTGTGTTAAACTTGGTGAATCCGCGAGTGTGACTTTTGAAAAGTTGAAACAGGTCTATGGGGAACAGTGCTTATCAAGAGCACAAGTTTTCCGCTGGCACAAATCATTTTTGGACGGCCGAGAACACGTTGAAAATGAACTTCGCTCAGGGAGACCGTCAACTTCAAAAACTGACGAAAACGTTGAACGTGTGAGGGCTCTTGTGAGATCAGACCGTCGTTTAACAATAAGGATGATGAGTGAACAGTTAAATTTAAACACTTTCACCGTGCATCAAATTTTGACAGACATCATGACAATGCTCCGTGTCACACAGCAATTTCCATCAGTGAATTTTTGACCTCAAAACGCATTACTGTTGTTCGTCATCCCCCCTATTCACCTGATTGGAGTCCTTGTGACTTTTTCCTTTTCCCGAAATTGAAACATGTCCTAAAAGGACGTCATTTTGGAACTCTGGAGAACATTCAAAAGACTGTGACCGACCAGTTAAAAGCCATACCAGTTGGAGACTTCCAGCGCTGCTACCAAGAGTGGGAACAACGACTCCGCCGGTGTATAGCTGCCCAAGGGAACTACTTTGAAGGGGATAACATTGTTGTTTGAAAAAAATAAAAACTTTGGTTAGTATGAAATCAGTCTCATTACTTTTCTCACATACCTCGTATATCTGACGTGGGAAATAGTAACACTAACTGTATGCAAAGTTTAATACGATTGCGCGAACGATGCTATTGCCGTTTATTAATTATTCTTGTATTGGCGGCCCATATAGTTAGAACGAGTTGTGGCTGCTCTTCTGTTAGCAAGAACACAATGAAACACTTCGAAATTTATAAAAAGGTTTTAAGAATATGTAGAATATCCATTGACGGCTATCAAAGTACCATATATAAAATTTATTAGGCTGCCATCGTTATCATTTTTATTATTGTGTATCCCGTATTAGATCTTTTTGAATTGACCAAAATCGATTCATCCTCGGATGTCTTTTCCTACGTGCTTTTATATGCGTCGGTAGGAATTTCAGGTAAATTCTGCAGCTTGTAGTATTTCTAGTCTATCTTAGGCAATAAATATTAAATAGAGTTATTTGTAACATATTGCAAAAGGTGCTGGGTTTCCTTTAAGTAAAGAATAGTTTTTGTTCTGCACATTACTGTTCTTACTTTAGTTTGAACATAAAAATGTAAAATTTACGGTTTTGGTATGATAATAATTAATGAAGAAAATTTCAAAAATTTTAAATTTAGTCTTGTAGAATTTGTATTTACAGGCTAAGTAACAAAAGCTTTAAGAGAGCTTTACTTTCCAAAAAAATGAAATTTTATCTGAAATGTTGTGTAGAGTTGAGTTCTTAGAGAAATCCTGAATGCTGGCTTAAATTATGTAAGCAAGGTGTTTTAAAATATTTACAAATTCTTTCAACACGGACTTGTTAGGTCTCTGCCTGCAAAGTATCTGCATCATCCCCTACTGTTGACTGTATTTAATCCCAACTCTCTAAGATATAAGAAATCATCTTTTTTGATTTTTATTATATTTTTACATTCATTAATACTAATTTTTTTAATTTTAATTTTTATATACCGAATAGGAAATTAAAATAATTACGGAAAAATCGGAAAGTGATCGTCCTTCGACTGACTTTAAGTACCTATAGTGTGGTTCACAAGTTTCATTTTGGCTATTTTTTGCCTGACTTTACCAAAAATTATGATCGAGGTGTCATTCGATTTGGTATGGCATTTAGAAACTTTTCGAACATTTCGAAGTCCCGCGCAAAAAAATTGCAAATGTTATAAACAAATTCGTAAAAAAAGGGGTTTTGTTTTTTGCAAATATCTCGGAGAATATTGCAAATATCCAAAATCAAAAAAAAGATCCTTAAAGAGCAGGAAATTTCCCACAAAAAAGTTTCAACTCCCGGAATTGTACC
Organism: Ignelater luminosus; assembly: GCA_011009095.1. Lineage (NCBI taxonomy): Eukaryota > Metazoa > Arthropoda > Insecta > Coleoptera > Elateridae > Ignelater > Ignelater luminosus. The sequence goes on from VTPC01001558.1 coordinate 37,839, forward strand.
ACCAATATTTATCATTTTAATTTAGAGATGAAAATAGGGCTAAAAACGCGTGATCTGACAGCCGCGCGCGCCACTTAGTTTGCTCTCTTTAACAAAAAAATTTTTTCTACCTTTAAATATAAATATTAAAGAATAAAAAAATCCAGGTATTATTGGGATACATGAATGAACAATAATCCACCGGAAAAAACTTTTTTCCACAATTTCTTTATTAGTTATGCTTTTGTTAACTAAAGAAATTTTACCAATTGAAAATTTACATAGAAACCATAATATTTTTTAAACTAAAGACCTGAGATTTTTTTCACTTCTTGAACTTATTTTCCAAAGGCTACAGAACAGATCCCCGTTAGAAAAATTAAAAATTGTCAATCTCCACTTTTTTATAAACAATCAAAAATTGGTAAAATTTCTTTAGTTAACAAAAGCATAACTAATAAACAAATTGTGGGAAAAATTTTTTTTCGATGGATTATTGTTCATTCATTCAATGATACCTGAATTTTTTTATTCCTTAATATTTATATTTAATAGGTAAAAAAAATTCTTTTTGTTAAAGAGAGCAAACTACGGGGCGCGCGGCGGCCAGATCACGCGTTTTTAGCCCTATTTTCACCTCTAAATTAAAATTATAAATATTGGTGGTACAATTCCGAGAGTGGGGACTTTTTTGTAAGAAATTTCCTGCTCTTTAAGCATCTTTTTTTTAATTTCGGGTATTTGCAATATTCTCCGAGATATTTGCAAAACACAAAACCCCTTTTTTTTATGAATTTGTTTATAACTTTTGCAATTTTTTTGCGCTGGACTTCGAAATGTTCGAAAAGTTTCTAAATGCCTTTCCGAATCGAATGACACCTCGATCATAATTTTTGGTGAAGTCAGGCAAAACAGCCAAAATGGAACTTGTGAACCACACTACTAGTTGTTCTTCAGTTGATGGAGTCAATCATTTATTTAAGTCAAGTGTTTTTATACTTGATTCTTAATTTTCTGTCGTGCCTGATTTAAAGTTATAATTTATAAATGATATCCAAGATAGAAGAACTGGAAAATAACAGAAGACGTATTTGATCTTAGGCCACTTTTGTTAATAAATAAGTTCTGAAAAATAGAACAAGAAGACAACGAAACTGTTTCATCCTTAAAAGACACTTTTTGTGAAAGACACTTTAAAGAAAATGCTGAAATGGACCATCGTGCGGGCTTTTGTGTCAAACTGTCGTTTAGACAAGACTAATCCAAATTAAGATTGTAACGTAAACCTTGCGTTACTGTAAAAATGAAGAAACTTCTAGAATCTCTGGGTCCTAGGCCAGCTGAACTCAAGTGGGTAGACTTGGGAGCGGAACGGCAAAGATTATACTTACAATAAAACACCAGGTAGTAATTAACCATCAACGTATATTGAAATATCAAATAAATTTTAATTTGTATTTACAAATAAATTCTGAGTAACCCTATAGAACAATTTCATACAAAAAAATTGTTACTTTAGAAATAAAGCTACTATTGATAATTTCAATAGAACCAACGGTTATAAGTTCCTATGCATAAAATGTTACTCTTAAACTTAAATCAATGAGAAATAAACAATTGTTATAACACTCTAACAACAGATTACGAGGATGGTCTGAAAAGTTCCCAACCTAACAAAGATACAAGACATTTTTTCGGAAAATTTTTTTTAATTTTTCAACATAGTCTCCTTGTAACTCTACACACTTTTCCCAGCGATGCTCCCATCTCTGTAACCCGTCCAAATAGTACTCGGCATTTTTCTCTGCAAAATAATTGTTCACGAAGGTGATTGCCTCTTCATTTGACGAAAATCTTTGTCCTCCGAGCGCAATTTTTAGATGAGGGAACAAAAAGAAGTCGCTTGGGGCTAGATCTGGCGAGTAAGACGGATGGTCAAGCAGTTCAAACCGCAATTCGTGGATTTTCGCCATGGCAACCGCTGAGGTGTGAGACGGTGCGTTGTCTTGGTGAAACAGGATTTTCTTTTTCTGCAAATGTGGCCGTTTTTTCGCAAGTTCTGCCTTCAGCTTGTCAAGTAATGATGCATAGTATGCTCCTGTAATGGGTTTTCCTTTTTGAAGATAATCGATTAAAATAACTCCATGACTATCCCAAAAAACAGTCGCCATCACTTTCCCAGCCGAAAAAACAGTTTTTGCTTTTTTTGGAGCCGGTTCCCCCTTTGCAGTCCACTGTTTGGACTGTATTTCTGTTTCGGGCGTATAATGGTGTATCCAAGTTTTATCTACAGTAATTAATCGGCGCCAAAACTCGGATTTATTTCGCCTAAACTGCGCCAAAAGAGCGTTGGAAACACGTTTTTGGTCTAACGTGAGCAAACGCGGCACCCAACGCGCGGACAACTTTCTCATGCCTAAATGTTGATTTAATATGTGACAAACACGTTCTTTTGACATGTTCATAACCTCTGCTATCTCTCTCACTTTAATTCGGCGGTCGTCTAGCACCATTTGGTGAACTTTGGCGATGTTTTCGTCGGTAGTTGCAGTTTTTGGACGTCCCGAACCTTCATCGTCTCCCAAGCTCTTACGGCCACGTTTAAATTTAGCAGCTCAAAATTTCACTGTGGTAAATGATGGTGCAGAGTCCCCATACACAGAATTCAACTCATCTTGTATTTGCGAAGGCGTATTGCCTTTCAAAAACAAATATTTAATGACAGCTCGATACTCGATTTTGTCTATTTTCACAAAAAAACTCACTCAAACGACTGTTACATAAAAACTGCGCGTCCAAAATGGCTGAAACTTTGGTAAGTAACTGTCAACAGATGAACAACGAAATTCAGTAGCTTTTATTTACGAGTGCTGCCATCTTCACGTTGAGGTCGGAAACTTTTCAGACCACCCTCGTATGACCAAAAAATTAAAAGGATCTCCACTTTTAAAAAAATTAATTGAATTTTTGAATTTTAGATTAACAATGACAAAAATTGTTAAATAAATAAACAAATTTTAAAGCATTTAGAAATACGGAAATAATCATAAAAATTGACCAAAATAAGTCCAAGGTAACAATATAAAATTTACACAAATGTTATCATAAAGTACACCAGGCAAAGAATCTCAAATTGTTTAAGCGCTATTAGAAAAATACAAACACCTAAGAAATGCCAAATAAAATCTCCGATATCACAAAATAATTATATGTATTAAACAGAAATTACAGGAATTAAATTTTCTAAAAGAACGAATTTGAAATCATTTCGGTGTACGATGCAATTTAAATCAAAAAAAATTAAACAGTTAAAGCAAGATTCGGATAACCATTGAAGTATTAAATAAATCTTACCAGTGAAGAAGGAAGCAGCTATCGATCGAAATTTGCTTGCTGGAAGTGAAATACATCTGGAAAACAATGTTCAACAAAAAAATCTTCAATTTAATCAAGAAAATTAGATGGTTTAAACAAATTGTTAAGTTACAGGTCAAACCAAAAATTAAATTACAATGGGTTTTAATAAAAGTTTATGATCCTTATTAACATGAAGGGGTCACTCTAAATTTTTTAAGCTAGGATTTAATTAATCAAAAAAATTAAATGAACTGAATTAATTATTAGCACAAATTGATACCGGATAGAACCTGAAATTTCTTTAAAAGTCGGGTTTTCGTAAGCGATTAACCTATCTGCTTCTGAGACTTCCGGTGAAATGTTCAAATTAATTTAATGGTAGCTTGGAAATCCAGCATCCGTCGTTTCAGCAAATTGATGTCGACACTCAGTCACTCTCTGCATTCACAGCTACTACCAGAAAACTTAAGGTATCATTAGGGCTTCCTGAGATGCCCGTGAAAATTTCTTTTGTGATATTCACCACTAGATTCGTGGAATCTAATAAAAAACTGGAGACAAGGAACAACCATTAGTTACGAAGACGCAAGGGATGCGAGAAAAGAAAGTTAACTTACCCCTTGATAAAAGGGTTCTTTTATTGTTTTTCTAATTCTCCAACTTGGAAATCGCCCCAGCTAGAGAAAGAAGTGCAGGGAATCTCACACTCTCGCGTTTCGATTCTTTCTGTCTGGCTCGCTTGTCGCCTTCCCCCCAGAATTCGAAAGAGTTTACCGGTCCGCAGATTATCACCCTTCCCATGGAAGAAATAAACTCACTCACTTGCAAAATAATGTATTTTGACACAATCTTAATAATTGGAATATTGTTGCCAAGCAAAGAATTAAGTTGTATATACACGGTGTCTTTCAAGGAAGGATGATGATATACCGTGAGATTTACCATGTGACGGGATGATAATGACAAAAGACCGTTACAAGATATCAAGCAGAACTCATTCAAGTGAAATTTTTTTTATAAAATTGTTTTCAACAACGTTCAGTTCTTTAACTTCCACTATTCTTTTTTGTAGACTACAAACTGCAACGACGCAGAAACTCTAGCGTAAATCTATCTAACTTCAGAAAAAGACCGTTTCTTCTTTAGTTTTTGCATTATTTCTCCTTACAAACTAACTTGTAATGTTTTCCTTGGAAAATCAGGATCTGAGCTAACTTTTTGCATGCAGACCGAAATCCATTAACAATTGATATTTTGATTAACTGAAGTACATTCTATATTGCATAATTACTGTCTTAATTGTTGTTATAATTGTAGCTATCTCCAAAAGTTTGGTTATGATAAAAAACCGTGATAGAATTAGAAACGTTTTGAGAAAATTAGGACAAAAACCATTTCTACCAGATCTATATCGGGGCGGTGAAGAAGAAGAAAAAATTGTAAGAGAATGTATATGGGTTACACATATGCAGGTATCTATTTATTATAATCAGTAGTTATGACATTAGACTTATTTCTGTATTCAGGCCTACGTGTTTTTGGGCGTTGCATTCACAACAGTTGTGGCAACGGATCTAGTCAGTCTAATCAGAAGCTTCATGGACAGCAGTTACCGTGACTTTTCATACGGGCCATTTACGCCAATAAATATTTCAAATAGTTGAAATTATCGAATTTGTTGGATTTATCAAGCACTTAGCATTTTTATAATTTCTGCTGCTGTTGTTTCAGCCGAATTTGCTAATCTGTGCTGTTTTGGCTTATGTCTGTTATCAGTTTAAGATGCTGCAGAATTTTCTAAGAAATATGGTCGAAATTAGTAAAAAGCTCATGATAAAGGTGGTACAAAAGTTTTTAGTTTAAACTGATGTTTCTTATTTTATTAATTATATAGGAGAGGGGTTCGCACGATTTGGAGACAGATACGACTACTTCAATTATTCCATGGGAATACTTGCACAGACCTCTTAAGCTAGGTGTTAATTATCATACAGCAATACTTGATATTGCTTCGGAACTGGAGGAGACATTTAGCTTAGGGGTTTTTTGAAAATATACTTACGACAGGTGTATCGATATATCATGCGGCAGCGGTGAGTAATACAATAGGATGTTGAACAAAAAGAGTGGATATGATGCTCATATCGCATAAGAATGTTTGGGGCATTCCGCCTTCGGCCGAATGCGATATAAGCATTCCACTCGGGCTGTACAGTATACTTCTTCTACGATTAAATAAAATAATTCAAAAGTATATCTAATTAAAAATATTTAAATATTTTGAAATTTGATTTTGGAAGTGGACATATTTTAGTTTGATGACCAGTGAGGTTATTCTGACCTTCCGTGAAAGCTCCCTGATTGGTGGATTTCAATCATGTCAATTCAGTGTGTGGTTATGAAACGTATCCATATTGTCTACCGCAATTGCATATTTTTCAATTTGGTAAAACGTAAAAGAAAGTGATTTACATGTGGAAGTGGAAAAACAAATTTTCTTTGATATTTTCTAAATAGAAATATCTACTCTTACAAAAATAATTTGTATTTTATTTATTTATCTTTAGTTTAGGGTGCTGGTTTTATGTCAACGGAAAAAACTTTATTATTATTAATAGTAGTAAAACAATGATATTCAAGTTTAAAAAATTAAGACACTGTGTTTACTTCTAGTTGATCAATAATATGGGCTTGATAAGACATGTGGGAGAAAGTTGTATAGCTATTTTACAAGTAGGAATATATTGTTACTGGGCCCAAGAAGTAACTCAAGAAAGCCAAAAAGTTGCGTTTGCAGCTTACGAATCAAACTTTCCTGGAACGGATTTAAGGTTTCAGAAAGCTTTCGCAATTATAATTCGGAGAAGTCAGACTCCTACGGTGATAACTGCTGGCGGATTTGATAATATTGATTTACCTACATTGGTTTGGGTATACTTTAAGAATGTTTTGACTAAATGTAAATTATTCTCCCTACCATATTTTTGCAGATTTTGCGTATCTCTTATTCAGCTTTGATGGTGCTGTGCAATACCGCCGGAAACAATTAAACGCTCTCTAGGCAATATTATTAGTCAATAAGCACTTTCAATAAAGCAACTAGACAAAGAATATTAATTTTATACACTTTAATAGACAAAGCACTTTGATACTGTTATGATTATGAAGTGTTGGAAATAGTAAGTTATGGGATTTAAATTAATTTAAGAAATGTTGCACAACATTTAAAAATTCCCTTGAAAAAAAATATTTGTTAGTTACCAGTAAAAGCCTTTGTGGGATTTCAAGGGAACACAAAGGAATTTTTTCTAGGTAGATGCAACATTGATGTACTTTTAAGTATTTTTAAGGAGGAAAAGAATTAGTTATCAGTAACAACCCTTTGTAAGATTTCAAGGGAACTGATAATATCTCATTTTGTAATGTTTATGTTGGACTTGGGCGCAGTTTTAAAAACAAAACATGTCAATGTCAATATCCGTTTCGGTTGCTTTTTATGTTGAATTCACGATGTGTGAAAATAAAGTTAATTTAAAGGTTTAAATGCATTTATTTGTTTATTTATCTGACAATTAAATAAAACATTGGTCCTTCGCCGGATGATTATTTAAATGGTTTAGAAGATATTGGCAGTTATGCTTCCTTGTTTGTGCACTGTAGTGGACGTCGATGGTGATTCCATATAATGTTGCTGATTGGTCTTCGAGCTTGAAGAATAGGGAAAATAAAGTTGAGAGCTGTCCATCGTTAAGTATCTGGTAACTGAAAAATCCTTTCTTAATTCCCTATCTTCACATTTTTAATTTGAAGCCGTAATAAATAATATGCCTGAAACAACGGAGATTAGAGAGTTAACCCGTAAACGTGGGGGAGTAAACCATAAATTAACTAATTTTGTCAAACACGTTATACCAATTTATAATACGGTCAAAATTAATCCGTCTCTTGATGATGAAGTAATCATCGAGCTTCAAAATAGACCCGATAAATTAGAAATAATTTATAATGAGTTTGAAGGAATTCAATTAGAAATTGAATCCTTGTCCCCAGATGATGTTTTAGAGGGTCATTATAAGGAACGTGATGAGTTCACTGATAAATACAATAAGTATTATGCTATTACAAAAAAAAATGCTTAATGCAAATGTAGGTGACCAAATCTCAAATAATAAATCACGTAGTCGCTCATGTTCTAGTTCAAGTAAATCTCATTGTTGTTCTAGACACAGTTCTAGGGGCATTGCAAATAACTTGCTAAATAATATTAAATTACCAGTAATTGACCTCCCAAAATTCCAAGGTAGTTATGATAACTGGCTTACATTCAAAGACACATTTGAATCACTGATTCATTTAAATGATTCTATAAATTCGATTTAGAAGTTTCATTATTTAAAAGCTTCATTGGAAGCTGATGCTCTTAACATCATACAATCTTTGGAATTTTCATCTGAGAATTATAAGACTGCATAGGATCTATTGTGTAATAAATATAATAATAAAAGATTACTAATCGATACTCACATAAGGGCTTTATTTAATCTATCACCAGTTGTAAAAGATTCT
>VTPC01001559.1:0-13764 GCA_011009095.1 Ignelater luminosus
AATTTTTCAAAATATACACTAAAAATCAAAAGTGTTCATTTTTTATACCTTTTTTAGTGTGTACTTACATATAAGCATTTTTTTAAATTCTCATTATTTTGTGAATCCTGTCTGAATGGTATTGTCTTAAGGCTAAAATGAATGAGTCTTTTCTATATTTGCTTTCTTTCATTCGTTTAGACTTGTACGTGTCTAGTATGTGCACCAAAATAATGGAATTTATTTTATTAGTTAAGAAATAGATTTTCAGTATGCCTTACGCAGGTAGTTCAAAAAAGGAAGTACCTGCACTAAAGTTAGCAATTCGTGTTGGGATTATCGATATGAGGCTAATCGTCATACAAGTAGTTAGCAGTTCAGGTTAGGGATTATAAGCAGGTAGGACAAAGTTAGCAATTCGTGATTACCCGTAAGAGCAAACTACTTGTCATCACATTCTGTCATACAGTTGTCATTTTATAATTTTCTTTATAGTGAAGATAATGTTTTTGAGAATTTGATTTTTATTTACAGTCTTTTAGTAAGAATTTTTCTGTTGTTTCCATTTATATCATCTACAACCTCTTTCAGAATTTTGTGTAACAGTAACGGTGAACCAGTATAATCTAAATGTTCTTGATAAAGTTTTATTAATTAATAATTTATACACCGTGTTCGTTTTAACATTTGCTATAGGGAATTAGTATGGGAAATCTGAAATATGCCAAATAGTTCGTTCTCGAATAAAAGTCGGTGAAATTAATAGTTGCAATCGATAGGTAAGATATTCTAACGTACTGTCCAAAAATATTACCCTTAATAACAATCCCAATTTTTTAGAAATTATACATTCATTAATTATTTGCAAAACATTAATTTAAAAGCCGAAAACTGAAAAGTTGACGCGACTTGCCTACGTGGTTCAATGGTTATTACTGCTTGCTAAACCGTACGGCCTCTTCGAATGCAAGATCGAACCCCGTTACAAGCAAGACTTTTTTTAAATTTTATTTGTCATCAGTCTTTAATTTAATAACAATTTAAATAATTTGTTATTATTCTTGTATTCGAAAAACGTACAAGAAATAATAAATTGGAAATAAAAACTGATGATGCTTTTTCATACTGCATGCAACAAAAACCAATTTTTACTATACTTGTACAATATTAAGAGTAATATTTTTAGACAATACGTTAGAATATCTTATCTATCGATTGCAACTATTAATTTCACCGACTTTTATTCGAGAACGATCTATTTGGTATATTTCAGATTTCCCATACTAATTCCCTATAGCAAATGTTAAAACGAACACGATGTATAAACTGAAATATTCCCTTTGGTTATTTATAATCATAAATCTTAGCAGCCTAGCTCTTCACACAAAAAGTCATCATTTAGTATCTTCGATGCAGAAAGATTGAATTACAGTCTTTCTTAAAACAAGTTATGAATAACATTAAGTTCATTTGCATTAGAACAACATCTATGAATGCATACAAACTAAAGTCTTAATTGATGCATGAAAATTTTCGAATAATTGAGATTTTTCTTGGCACCAAAAGTCTTATTTGTATATGTGATGGTTGAAACTATTTATAGTCATTTTTTTCTGTTTTGATATTAATGAATTCGGATCCCTATACTTCTTAGGAATGGTATTATAGAATAGAGATTTTTTTGCGACCATAATAACTTCTGACGTTAAATAAGTGTGCTACACAACGAACAGTAGCTTATTGCCGAAGCCTTTTGAAGCTAAGCTTTATCCAAAACAGAAAATATATCGATCAGTTTTTCTATTAGCTGATGGATATTTAATGAAGGTGCTAAGCTTTTTAATTCAGCTAGACAATTCACTAGGAGTCTGTTGCAGAGAGCAGAATTAATCAAATGATCAAGTTAATCCCAAGATTAACCAATCAGGAATAAAATTGAAATTTCAATTTAAAATCCAATCAAATCAGCTAATCGATTAACTTGATCACTTGGTTTAATTCTGCTTTCAGCAACGGACCATAGGGCTTTTTTAAATTTGTATCTACTCTTCCTTTGGGCAGCATAGTTCTTATTTTAAACGTGAGATTATTTATAAATGCACAAGATACCTGCTTTGAGAGGATACAAGTTGATAATACGAATTTACAACGTTATAAGGGACTATTGCATTAATCAACATAAATCAACCGGTAACGAGTTTTTAAATAAAAAACGAAACTTATAGAATTAACCTAAACTTCGGTAAGTACACCAACTTGTACCCCCTTGATTTGCCGTTAAGAACAAAAACCTTTAATTCTACACTGCTGGGCGTTAAAAGAAAACACAAATAAAAATTCTTTGCTCTTAGATTAAACAATTTTTAAAATAATAAATTTCAGTTTAATTACTCAGTTTACCGTTTGTTGTTCACACCTTAATGATTGTTTAAATGTTCATACGTTACCTGCTTAGGGTTTCATTATTCTAATCTTTTAAAATGCAACGTACTATAGTATGGAAATTATTATTTCTTGAAAGAAATTTTATTAAAATTGTTTTAATTAAATAAAAAGTGTTAATTACCAACTCTTACAAACAATTTCCTGAACTTAGAGCGAGGGTATCTTAGGGTAGAAATTATGTAATTTCTACAATTTGCAAGATTGTTGCATTCCTAAATGAACACTGAATGAGTAAGGCTAGGCTAAATGTTTACGAGTGATAAGTCGTATAGAGATGATCTAGAGATTATTTTGTGTTCAAATCAGTTCTATAAAGGTGTACAAAGTACCCACAATAAAACAAATTTATTTCATAACAGCTGCAGGAACAATGTTTATATGTATTACTAGTCAGGGTGAAAATGAAATAATCAGAAAAAATCGAACCACCCATTCGGTGCCAATTGTAAAAAACCTCTCCTTCATTCTCTAGAAAAATACCTCTTTTGAAAAGTCAAAAAGCTGTTTGGCATTCTCTGAAATACAAAATGATGTATTTGTACAAAACAAAGCGCTAAGAAGAATAACAGCAATTATGTCACGTTTGTGCCGTTATCTCAGTTTTATATTGACGGTTTTGCTGACACTGCGTCTACGGTTACCTGTATAAACATTAAAATGAAGGTCAGTACAATTTTAAGTTTTGCAGACTCAAGGGCACGATTCAAGGGTAAGTAGTTCACGTTACACTTCTAGGGCTTGAAAAGGTTTTTTCGTGCTTTCTGTGTGACTTACTAACGTTTTTTTTATTTTACCTAGCTTTAAGCTGTCATCTATTAGAGTTTTTCAGAATAAAGTGTAATTTAGCGCATAACTGAAGAAAGCCAAATAATAAACTATAAGATCTTTCCCAAACGCACAACTTTTATATTCTATTGATTGAATTAAATACATTTCTATCCCTAGTTCACGAACGGCTGGGCCGTTTTTAAATTTTTAATTTTCTTTGATGTAAAAGATTGAGAATTGTATAACCTTTAAAATGATATATTACATATGGGGTAGTGCCATTTAAAATCTTGAGGTGGGGGTGGTTAGGGGGAGGGTAAAAGTTTCTTAACTAATTAGAATAGGTTATTGAATGTCTCCCTGCAAAGCAAAATCGACGTGTTTCAGCGATTTTTGATAATTTTACTAATTAAGAGTCATTCAAAGTGGGAAGTTTTAAAATGATCACCCGGTATATAGTTCTGTGCTCTAAAGCGTTGAACTGGAATTCCTGTAACTTAAAACGAAGATTAAATAAATAAAAACAACCTTCAACAAGTTTTAATCTTTATTATGGTATGATGTTATTATAATTAACAAATGTTATCAATGAATATCTCTAGGCATCAGAAATTACCCATTAAGTTTTTTCTATTTCGATTTCACCAAGTATAAACAATAAAATTAAATTAAACAAAGTTCTATATTCTCTAATAATTTGCGGAACAAATCTCCACGAAACAGATAAGCCAGAAGCCATGTTTGAAGTCGATTTAATAGTAGCCATTTTGAACAAAAAATCCAAAAACTTAACCACTCTAATTTTTTTTGTATTATCACCCCAACCAACAAGAAAAGGTTAATAATAGTTATTTACGTACCAAGGGAGGAAAGTAATTTGTTGCAGTCGAGACGTGATTATTGCGCTCGAGGCAAAGCCCTTGGGACGTTATAAGGGTGGAAATAATGTTTTGTAATTACAGTTAAAATGATACTGTTTTGCTATAAAAAATGAAAACTTATTAAATTTTTTCGAAATTCAAAGTGTAACAGAAAAATTCATCAAACGTATGGCTCGTACAAATTTAATAATATACAGGGTGTCCAGCGATATACATTCGATATTTCTCTAATGTATAGTTTATATTATTACAAGTCGAAAATAAAGAGTAGCCACTTTTTCTCTTTTCGGTATTGAAGGAGTTATTGACACTCTTAGCTGTAGACTAAAAATACAGAAAAATTAGTTTTACTTATCAAACCTACCATCGACGATCATATTCCTCTTCGGTAAAGGATAGGACACAGGTCAAAAAACCCATCTGGACTTTAGTGCCTGGAATTGAGGAGTTTGAACGAGGGCGCTGCTTTCGGGATTACCACTGTCATTTTTCTGAGCCAAGCGAGTTCCATAGACGTCCATCAGGAGAAGTGAGCACATTCTTAGAAAAAAAGTTTTGATTAGAAAAATTGCATTTTTTGTACTTTACAGTCTGCAACTAAAAACGTCCATAACTCGTTTAGTGTCGATAAATATGAAACTAACTGACCTAAACTACACATTGATGAAATATCGAGACACCCTGTATAATGCTGCATATTTTACAGGGACTTTACCCTGAGCAGTTCCATGTTTGAAATTATTAAATTGCTAGATTATCAAAATTGTACTAATAGTACGTCATCACTTGTCCCGTGACAAGAATACGGGATTAATTTATTTTATACAAATGTTTTTAGGAAATCTAAGAGTTTCTTATTAACACCTGAGGTAATATACCTTTGTACTTTAGCCTTCGTAACCCACAGAGCTAAACCATGTATACAAAATAGTAAGTTTGCATACTAACATAATTAAAAAATTAGGTATTTAAAGGAAGAAGGGGCTATGTACGTATAAGTCAACGTGTTTAGTCCCCGATTGGAGACGGCTGTTTTAAGAGCTATGAGGTTTTTTTTTGTCGTAGAAAAATAAAGATGGAATAAGAGGTAATCAAGTCCTTTATATGCATCTAAAAGAAATTATGGAAAGCTTTACCGAGTATAGCGGTCTGGGGATTTGAACCCTTGTCCCACCGAATGCGAACGTAGTGCGTTGCCACTAAATTATGATGTATCATGTCGAAATGTACTTAACTTTCAAAAGACTAGCTTTTAGTTTTATTCCTCTACGTACTGATACGAGTTGGATAACTACAAATTAATGAATTTTATATCTAGACAGAGAAAATCTAAACCTACAACTGACAACTTCCAAATCTCTGTTTTATTTACAAATAAAACAATTTTTTAGTCTCAATGCGACTGATAGATGTTGCGTTGTAAAATATATAAGATTAATGTTGTCAATTTATTTTCAAGTTGCACCATGTTCTTTAACATAGAACAATTATGTGTTTATGCACACTCTGATGCTAACATCGACTGACTCGTGGTCATCTTTCCTGCAACGCCCCGACGTTTTTTAATTTTATTTTTGGGATACTACTTTTAAAGACGTTTTAACAAACCCATACTTTATACCTTTATCTTTAACAGTTCTTGAGAGGAGGTAGTAATAGAAATTGTAAAAACTAATATAACAATAATTTTAAAAGTCGCAGAGTTTATTTATTATTGTAACAAAATCAGAATTTAAAATATTAGTTTGTCTGTTTCAGCGTTTTTGTGAAATATTAATGGGTATTGAAATTATTAAGTTTATTCTGTAAGTACTTTTCATACTGTATGATAGGCCTTTGGATGTTCGAACAGTTAAGGTGGCATTGATAATACATATCCTGGTTCTGAATTGGTGCCAATAGGTCATTAGTACATTCTGTAAATACTCGGCATAATAATAAGCTTACAATGTATATCACATTGAATTACTCGATCATGAACAGATATATTACTTCTACTGGACATTACATTTCCAAGAGCACTACACTATACTAAAGCATTGAAATGATGTGGATATTGTTTGGTTTTAGAATTAATTTAGTCTTTCAGCATTCACTTTAACTAAAATAGAAATTCCAGTTTGCTCGCATCGCTTCATTCTTATTGTGAAAATTAGAATGAAGTCAAAGGATTCAAATACTGCCATAAACGATGAATTAACGTTAAATTATACATAGCTCAAAAACTATTAAAAATCAATTAATAAGAATAAACCATTTTTTAAATGCCAGATATAATAACTGTGTGTATAAAACCTAGGATATATGACATGTTTCTATTATACTCATATCCTTGTATTGAACTCTTGGGCGCCATTTGAAGTAAGCATAATACGATTTTTAAATGTTTACCAATTTTGTTATTGTTAGCTTCGTTGGAGAATAAAAGAGTTAATATTCTTTTGGTATCTGGTTTATGGTGTTTGAAAGGTATCTTATAAATCGGGTTCCTAATTCTTAACTTTAATTTACTGTCATTTAAATAAAACAATGGCTAGGAAATAAAAGTGTGTTTATGATAAATTGAATATTGAGTTAATTGTGTTTCGACAAAATGGCAGAATAGTCAAACGAAACACTCGTAATTAGAATTTGCCATTATTATGAAAATATTTTTGGTGCCGACGCTAGAAAAACTGCTAATCATTGTAAAGAATAAAGAATGTGGCCACAAACTGTAAGAAAAATTAGAAGAAAGTTCAGAGATCGTGGAACAATAAAATACCGAAAACATACTGGGTTACCAGTGTCTTCATGGACTCCATGAAACTTAACAAGATAAAAAGGATTTATGATAAGAATTGTAAAGTTTCAATAATTAGTAATGTAGCTAAATTAACAAATATTCCTTGATCAGCTGTTGGAAGAATAAAAGTAAATAAATTAAACTTAAAGTCTTACAGAAAAAAACGCTCCTTTTTATACGGAAAGTCAGGCCAGGCGAGCAAAAACCAATTTCCGTAAACTTCTAGAAAAACATCTAACGAGAGCAACTGGTAAAATTCTTGTTCTGGATGATAAGACGTGTGTGCATTTGAATCCAGACCATATTCCAGGTTTAAAATTTTATTTTTTATTTATTATTATTTAGACCAACAAATATAATGTTATGTCGGAAAATAATACTTTTTAACAGCTTATATAAAAATTGGAACTCTGAATGCTGAAACATATTTGAACGAATGCCTTAAGGAAATTCTCATTCCCTTTAGTGATAAAAAGTATAAACGAGACCAAAATTTATTTTGGCCTGATATGGCAGCCATTAATTACTCAAACGCTGAAACAGACTATTTACAAAGTAAAGATGTTGAATATGTGTCACAGAAAGACAACTCCCCGAATATACCTCAAGTTCGACCGATCGAGTGTTTCTGGGTGCTGTGCAAGAAAGAATATTCCAAATGATCAGAAAAAACCAAGAACTTAACTTCTTTCAAACGGATATGGAAAACTATAAGTAAAAAAGCTCCCGAAAGCAGTGGCAAAAATCTAATGAAGAATATCAAAGAGAAAATCAGATTACTTAATAGGCAAGCAATGGGATTTTGCGCCCCTTAACATTTAATATCAATAATGATATAGTTTGAAATAAAACCGAATTTTGTGTTAAAGTTTTTTTTTTATTGTAATTATTAGGATAGGAACTCGATTTATGAGATACCCTTTATTTGAAACTGCTTATGAACTTTGGCAGGAATTTCTTGTAGTGCGTTTTGGGTAAATAATAGTGAGCTGTAATGTTTTCTTGAAAATGAATATTTAAAGATTATCAAGTAATTTTAAAATAATTATCATTTTATATCAGGTGTAGTAACAAAATATAATACAGATATATAGCCCTTAAGAACAATAATGAAACTTATAAAAGATAACAGGTTGTGTTAAAATATACAAACAAAAATTCCTAGTTTACCTAAGTGTAGAATTTGGTTTGCAATATGCAATTAATGCATACGTGACGGGGAGAATAAAGATGAGTTCGCCCGAGGAATCTTGACCTTTGAAAAACTTCTCTGATTTTATCTTTTAAGAACAGTTTTCTAAAATCAATATTATGTCATAAAGCAATAACTGTCTTTTTCTTACTAGAAACAGAGATTAACGATTCTTTCTTAAATGTAGACTAGATTTATAATCAGGGCTTGTGGATCGACAAAACTTGCAAAGGTATCTCCACCAAAAACCCTAGTTATGCAAATTAATTAAATTTAATATCTGTTAGTTTCTTAGCAGTTTAAAATAACAAACTATGATTCTTTTCGCATGTACTTTAGGTCTAGAATCCTCAACCCTTATTAAGTTGTTTTTGCCTTAAAATTAATTCGACATCAAGTAGCGAAGTAAAAGGGTCCCCAGCGGCGAATGTGAAGGACTGAATTGTGGCCGAGAACTTTCAAGAAAGATGTGAACAAGCTTCCCTAGAGACTCACTTGTGAAAGATTTTGTATTGAATCCTTAACGTTAGTGGCTAAACTTCCTAGCAAATTTCTATGCAATTTGCTGTAGAGTCTATAAGTTTTAAACTAATCTTATATACTTGAGTTGCCATGAAAAGATACTTAAAAGTAAGATTTCGAGATGTATTGTAAGAGCTTAAACTTTTCCTCAGTTCTGCCTGTAATTTAAACAGTTTACATTAGTTGATATTGTATTCCTTTTCTTGTCAAAAGTTATTACGTTTTAACACCACCGAAGTGGAAATTTAATTATAATTCCGAATTCTCTCTTAGTTCTTGCTTTCCCAATTTATTTGGGTCTTGTATTTCAAGGTTCTCTATAAAATAATTTTTGAGAAAATAATGGTACAATTAACAAACAAACATGTTATAATATATGTATTAACAAGTTAAATATCAAATAACTTTTCACTTTCTGATTTTGAAGGCTGAGAATTTAATTAAGTTAGTATTTGGTTTAAGTATATAACGAGAACGTCAGTTTTAATTGAATAAACGAGGTTATTTGCTTACTTGCAATACACCTTGCTTTTAAATCTTGTTGGTCTCATTCAATTTTTAAATATTAGTCTATGTCTCCAATTAATTAGCTATACCGAAACCTTCTGCATTACAAGGCGTATTATTAAATAGAATTTTTTGAATGAATAGTGTTTCCCATAATATTAACTATTCATGCTAACAACAAGTTACGAAAAAAAAGAAAACGTGATTGACTTCCACCGGAAGTGGTTTTTGTTTTGCAGTCTTTAATATCTGTTATAGCTTAGTGGATCTATTTAGCGGAATGCATAAGCCTAGGCATAGATATTTTGATTTAAAAAAAGTTTTAAGTAAAGATGAATGAATACTTATCGTATATTACTAAATCCGTATCGGGATGTCGCATGAGTGTCTTAAGTAAATACTAAAAAAAGTCAAAACAATCTTTCTGCAATTTCTTACGGCCAAAATGTACTTGTTTACCAAACCTTTATATAAATTGCGAAAGCGGCGCCGTGCTGCCTAAATTGATTGAAATTCAACAATATTTGGTCTACCAAACAATGTTGAAACTGCCTTCGCCTCGTCTACCGTTTGACCACTTCAGGTCATCAAAGGTTGACAATTAGATATCCCTTGTTCCCTTAGATTCCATTAAAACTTTGCAAGATGATACATTTAGGTTTCTTAAGTATTGTCTAAATTTCCGTTTGACCTATACAGGGCGTATTTGAAATAATTAGTATCAATGAAATGGGAGATAGATGACGATGAATACTCAAGTCTTTCTTAAGTGCTGTAGTCTCGATTTATTTGCATTTGTAAAACCAAGAAGTTCTTATATTCTACTAACGTATTATTCATTAATCTGATGAATGGAGCACTGAAGGAAATTTTATTAAAATAAAGAATAAAAACAAATTAGACACTTTCCTATACAATTATTTATTTTGTCATATACATATTTCATTTTCCAGTTAAGGACTAAAATTAAAAACATTAATGCAGATATCTGTTTCTTAAGAAAGTGAAAAACCTCTAAGGTGTATTCTAGATTTATCAATATAAAAGTTAACAAAAAATGCCACAGCTGTGAAAATACAACAAAAGATCACTGGTTGAAATCAGAGATAAATATTACATTCAAAAAGACAAAATTTAGAAATAGAAACACATGAATGCATTTGTTTTTAAGAAAACACCTGAGAACACAAGCATTTGTTTTAAAGAAAAGTACATAGAGAGTGATCATGATCAAATAAAACTTCAATTTTAAGAAAGAAAATCTAAAAAAGAAGTTTAATAAATTGTGCAATATGCAGCTAAAAAATAAAATACCAAGAAATGAAGATAAGATAGAATCCTCACCCGATATTAACTTTGTAGTAAACCAAACAAATGTAAAATTTAAAGAACAAGGAATATCTTTTTTAATATAGAATTCAATTTCGCAAATTAACCCACAAAACTTGCAATCAAAGAGTTAATCAGCAATATAGAAACAAACATCAAGAATTGTGAAGAAGAACAAAAAGTATTTTATAGAGATACTTGTTAACAAATAATTCCAGAAAAAGAAAAAAAAGAAGGGAAAATACAACAAAAATTGTCAAAGCCTGAAAAGAAAAACATTGTTTTTATGTTAAGTCAGATAAAGGTAATAACATTGCGATAATAGAAAAAGTAGACAACTATAATCGATGGAAGCACTAATTGAAACAGAACCATACAAAAATTTAAAAAAAAATCCAATTAGCCATCTCAATACAAGTCAAAGGAGCCCTAAAAATTGTACATATGTGATTCAAAAAAAAACGATTAACAAGTTAAGAGTGAGTAACCTGGTTATTTCAAGACTTTATGGTCTCCCTAAATTTCATATAAATCAGGGAAACAGATAGGACCCATCGTATCAAACGTAAACCGCATCAACATATTATCTAGCTAGGTGGTTATCGAATACCTTTAGTGAATTAAAAAAATGAGAGTTTAAGTGTAAAAAATAGTGTAGAATTAACAGAACAGAAAAAGTTAAGATTGAAGAAGATCAATTAGTATCTTCTGATGTTAATGCGTTATTTTCGAAATTTCCGATAAATGAAACGTTGAAATATTTAGAAGATCGGTTGACCGAATTAAAACTAAACAAAGAAGAGCTTAACAAGTTTGTTTTATTGACAAAGATTTGTATGCAATAAAATGTCTAACTTTAGGAGAAAATATTATCAGTAAACGAATGGCACAGCCATACTTTGGTGATTATGTAGCAGTGTTCTTTTGATCAGCCCAGACTCTACCACAACGACTAATAATCAGATAACACAAAAGTTATTAATAAAGCAACATTTCTGAGACAATACAATTGCCCCCCCCCCCATAAGGCGTTATTAGTTATGCCACTGACATAATTATATGCTAGCCGTACGCAGAATTTCTAAGAGAATCAGAATTTGTATGAAGAAATAAGGGTTGCCATTAAAAAAAATTGATGACGGCGTCTGGTAAGGGTGGGGATAAAGAAAAAATGAAAATCATTTGAATAGATGCCCTACTGAGAAACAAGGTTGAAGTATCCGACGATTTTGGCCTCAGATGCAGAGAGAATTTTTTATCTAAAGTGTTCTTACTTTATATGGTACGGATGGTAAAGTATTCGATGGCTGGCAGTTGCAAGACACCCAGCATATATCACTAGTGCGGCTGATCCCGAAACAGTGATAGTTCTTTAAAATCAGGGGGAGTTAGGCGTATCCACCATTCACAAACGTCCTATATCGAGGGAATTGCGGTATCCACCACACTGTACAGTGCACCGGGGAATAGTCTCTTCAAGGTTTAGATCAGCAGTAAACAGTACCATGGTGCTTACCATTGCTGCTGGAGTAGAATTCTACTAACGAAGCAATGTTTAGTCTGCTTATACTGGAACTGTAGAAAAGGTTCTGCTTTTCCTTTTCCTTTCGTCTTCCTTCTTCTTTTTGAGTTCTGCTTTTTCGAAGTTTCGCTTTCTGCTTTTATACCTGAAACTACCCGAGATGAACGAATGGGATACTGCACTCTTTACACTTTCACGCATATAGAAGTAGGGAATAAACAGGACGGCCAACATGTTAATTCATTTTATGAATTTCCAAAGAAACGGGAATTTGTTTGCAAAATATGCAATAGCAATTATGACATTTGCTTTTTAGTTCTACAAAAAGAAAAAGAAGTTATTTGTAAAGAAATTCGAAAGAGTATTTAGTAATGACAATAAATTAATCAAAGAAGCATAAATATAGGTATTATACAGGAAATAATTTTTATTACGGGAATTGTCATTGCCTTTCTAGTATACTCAATAGCGATTGTATCGACTACAAGCAGTCAGCAGTTTTACGTCTCCCAGATGTGGCAGAACCACGCTGTTTTACTTTTCTGAGTTCATAATGCAGGATCATCCATTCTTTTCCAAATTAAGCAGTGATCTTAGTTTGCCATACTCAGGTTGCTTTTATTTTAGGGTTTGTGCAAGGATCTTCTCGTTTCCTCTTATATAACAAGGTCCATCGGAAGAAGATTCAGCAGGGCCGGATTCAGATTGTTTAATGTTATCCATTTCCCAAACAAACCAAACTTTGAATCTTAGCTAGTATAATCTTGGTGTTCACAGCGTTTTAGGTCACCATACAGTTGTTGGTCTAATAACCCTACTATAAAGCAAATATACCATGCTAGGTCCCAGTTTCAAGGTTTACCACACATTGGGATAGTCTGGCAATATGTTGACTTCAGGTTGGTTCGGAGCATAAAATTATTTCAAAATACTTCACCTCAATTAATTGTAAAGCCCTCACTTGTCACACGGCGGCGTAATATTATGTTTAAAGCTATTTGCATCCTATCCCTAACTGTAGGTGTAAAGTTGTCCTTTTCTATGATAGTTGTATCGTCAGCACAGTCAATGGTGCAAAATCCTTGCGCATAGAGATCTTACAGAAGTCTGTCTACAACCAGGGTCTATGGTAGGGGATAAAACACCTCTTGCGGATATCTTCCTGCTGCTCTGGTCGCACTTTCGTTTTCTAATAAGGTCGAATGTATTTCTATCTTTGAGTATAGACTTAATACATCTGTAACAGGTTTCTTCAAGTTCATGTTCCCTACGGACATTAATAATTAGCGCAAAGAAGGTATTTTTAAAGACCATGTAGCGCACATACATACAAGTACCATACAAGTCTCAAAAAATAAAAAAATTCGTTTCTCAAATACAGTGTCATTCAAAGAAAGGACCACTTAATAACTTTCTTATCTTGCGCTTGACAAAAAAAACGGTTAAATAGTTTGTTGTCTATAAACATGTGTGCTATTTGGTGGCACTTTCAAATTTTTTTTCTGCATTTCCGATTAAATCGGAAATGAACACAACTTTAGTTTTTTAAATGACACCCTGTATTTTTTGTGACATTTTCTGATTCTCCACGTTTTTCTTTTTTTATAGGTGTTGCATAAGAATTTTTTGCTCTAAATCCCACAAAAAGTTTGTAATTCTTATGCAACACCTATAAAATTTTATATGTCCAGAAAGAGAAAAACATGGAAAATCAGAAAATGTCACAAAAAATACAGTGTCATTTAAAAAACCAAAGTTGTATTTATTTCCGGTTTAACCGGAAATGCAAAAAAAAATTTGAAAGTGCCACTAAATAGTACACATGCTCATAGAC